>JAQLOM010160470.1:0-12388 GCA_030068315.1 Chrysichthys thysi
TCACCTCCCCTCCCCTTAGACCGCTCGTCACCTCCCCCCTTTCGTATTTAAGAAATTGTTTCTATTGCTAATCATTGAAAATGCCTGGGTGAGTGAGACTTTCCTTGTAAACGAGTGAACATAAGAGAATGTTTGCTGTATTGAGTCGTGGCCATATCATGCTATGATATACTAGTAACTAGGCATATTTCTCTTCTAGAGCGAACAGGCCTGCGTTTTATACACATCAGAGCACTGCCATACTGAGATATGACTAGGCTTGACAGTGAGAGGATCTGATTCTTTTTTCTTTTTTTTTCAGGGCAAAAGTTCTGGTCTGACTATGACAGCCTTTGTATTGCTCGCTTTACAAAAGGGAGAACGAATTTGCGAGAAGAAAGTACCTGTAAGTACAAAGGCTAAAAAATAATATGTGTCAGGGTGGCAATGTATGGTGCAGAATTGCACTACCCATCAGCCCCAGCACATCACACGCCCAAGTCACATGCCTCACTCATCATTCTCACTTATTCCATTTTCCAACATTTCCTTGTCAAGTTTTTGCTGCTGTGCTTCGTTGTCGTGTGTGTGTGCACTTTGTTATTGCTTATAGACTGCATGTTTCCTGCCTGATTCCTTAACCGGTAACTGGATTTTTTTTTTTTTTATTCATCAAAGAACAGCACAGACTTTTTACCATTTAAAGTTACATTTGATGTCGTGAAATGCTATTAATTAGCGTAATTGTTCTTAAATCGAACCATGTGTGTGTGTGTGTGTGTGTGCTAATGTGCAGATTATTTAAGTTCTCTTTAAAACGTATTAAACAAGGTACAGTGGAACCTCTGGTCACAAACTTAATTTGTACCGAGACTCTGTTCACGACAAAATTTTGGTGGATTTCTTGGGCGGGAACCGATTTGTTCGTGTTCGGAAGGCGTCCGTGACCAGAGGTTCCACTTTATATAGTATTTTAAATCTAAATATCTCTCTGCCCCAAATAATCTTAGAGTACAATCCCATGCTTTAACTCAAACAGCAGTGTCTCATTTTATCTCAACATTTTTCAGGATCTTTCAGTCTACATGCGCATGGCACAACAGTACATTGCAGCAAACATTGCTTCTGCATCTGATCCCTACGCTGTGACCATGGCGTCCTGTGCTCTAGCAAAAGCTGGCCATTTGGATTCTGAACTTTTGTTCAGATTTGCTTCAGCTGGTAAGCCGGAGAATGAATATTTCCAATCCTGTAGTGGAAAACTTTGGGGGGGATGTATATAGAAACATTTATTTTGTGTCCAGAAAGTTGTGATTCAGTTATATATATATGGTCTATCTCTGTTGAAGCATATGGAAACATAACAGTATCTCTCCTAATCTAAACCAAGCACCCAAGAAGAGCCTAAATTAGTAAAAACAAACAAACAAACAAACAAACAAACAAAAATCAATGCATGAATAAATAATTAAGAACAAAGCTTTATGTCATGTAAACAGACTGAGAGGGTGAATGTGTTTCCAGATAAAAGCTTTTAATGATGAATAAAGGGCCTAGGCAGGATCAGAATCCAGGACACAGGCAGGAGGTCAAGTCGGTCGGCCAATCAGAATGTAGCAGAGACATCAAAGGCAGCGTCTAGAAAGCAGGCAAAAGGTCACGACGATACAACAAAGACAATATCAGAGACCAGATCCAGAAGGCAGAGGTCAGGGAGCGAAACAGGGTCATAGACGTGAAATCACGATGAAATAAACAGGCTCGCCACTAGAGGACACAAAGGCAAACACTTGCTTTGCAAATGTGAACGCATAAACCCAGTCCTTATAAAGAGGCGGTGATTGGGGTGAAAATTGAGCACACCTGTGCTCAATCAGAATTCTGGCAAATAAGAGTGTGGATAGTCGGCCATGTCGTCCAAGTCCATGTTTTCCCGGGAGTCGGAGTCCGTTTTGATATCCGCGCCATCTTGGCTTGCGTTCCCATAGGTGTAAGCGAGAGGCTATGGTTGATAGATTCGGCTGGTGGAAGAGTAGGTGTGAGAAGTCTGGGTGCAGGTGTGTATATGACACTTAGCTTATTAGAACGAAAATGCTTTAACAGGGTGTTCTCCTGCTAGAGTTTATCAGGAGTATTTTCTGGACTGGCTATGGAAGGGTGTGTGACATACTGTAGCACTTTTTTTTTTTTTGCTGTCGAATGTACAAATGATCTGTACAGTATCTATCACAAGGGGGAAAAAATGAGAAAATAGCAAGCATTGCCAGGTAATTTTGCATACAAATTAATGAAGCCACGGTGTAGGATGGGAGTTGTTTTAGTTGCCAAACTAACAGAATAACGCCGTTTTTATATTTTGGTAATTTGATGTACTGTCCTGTGAAGAAGACGTGACCGCACACGGGGGCTAAGGACGGTTTGACATGGTGGTGAATGCCAGACTGGCTGTGTTTAGAAGTATGGCGATTTTAGTGTAATTTATGAGCAAGACAACAATTTTCCCATCGATTGCATTCAGACCAAAAACCTAAGAAATTCAAGTCACAAAGCTAGTCTGACCATTGAGACATATTCATGGACGGTAACAAAGAGAAGACGAAAACCAAAAGAGCAATACAGTAGGCTGTATTTTAAGTAGCTAAACAAAATACAAGGAAATAAACCAGCCTAAACTGCCCAAAAGATGGAGATACTTGTGAAAATAATGGTTGGTTCCAGTGAGGATGGTGGTGCTGCATCTCTTCTGAAGGAACTTTCATTGGCAGTCAGTGGAGGTTGATTGTATGTGGTCATCTTCAGTCCATGGCGTCTGTCAGGTTTGGTGGCAGAGTGTCATGTACAGAACTTCTATTCTTTTTCTGTGGTCTTTCACTGTTCAGCTTTGAGGGTATCTCCTTTCTACTGATGTTAGCGTCAGGAGCTGTTTCTTAGTCAGTGTTCCCACAGTGTTACCATGTTTTGGAGCAGTGAACTCTCTCCTCTAGAAGCGTTCCACCAAGTCCATGTTTTCAGTCCTAGCCCAAGGTGTGTCTTAATCCAATAGCAATCATCACTATGTCCTGGTGCCTCAACTCAGTTGGTCTTGCTGGTCCAAAGATGGCACTGTTGCCTTACCTTGCTTCCTGTAAACTTTCATCAGCTAAAAGACTATAGCTGTATGTCTAGATCATACTTATTTACATGTTGACAGGCTATAGACATAAAGACAAATGATGATAAAATTGCACCACTGACCCATTTTTATAATAATATGTCTTGGTAACGGGTGCGCAAAAGGAATGCTTCAGCATGTCGCCATGTTATTAGTGTGGATTTATAGACATGTGTGTTCTTTATTAAAGATCGGAGCCACTGGCCAGTGAAGGAAAGTCGTGACTTTACACTGGAGGCGACCGGATACGCTCTCCTGGCACTTCTTGAGATTGATAATTTTGAGGCTGCCAAACCCATCGTAAGCTGGCTGAAGTCCAATCAAAGATATGGCGGTGGATATCGCTCCACCCAGGTAATGCAGGATGTGTTGTTTCATTTTTTTGTTTTCATTACCCCCCCCCCCACCTTTTTCATTTCAAGAAGCATGTTTGATATGATGTCCAGTTTAACGTTCATTTAAAGATCATTAAAGGTCAGTGGACAGAACATTAACAGCTATAAATATACACGTACACACATTTAGGAAGTAGCTTAGTGTGTGATCCTGTATCTACTGGCGTTTCACTATTGTACATCCTGATGCTAATAAAAATACCTTTATCTTTACTCCACTCCACAATCAGGCTACTGCTGTGGTATTTGAGGCGATAGCTAAGTACATGACCAAGAAACCTCCGTCCAAAGAAGGAACGTTGTCAGTCACCGTCACATCTACTGCAAGATCTACAGCATTTAAAGGCTCGTTCAGCAAAAATGAGAAAAGCCTCATGCGCTCAGACAAGGTAAGAACACAGGGAGACAAAAGGGCCATTAGGAGTATTTTATATAAGCATTTATCACCCGTATTTTATCATTTGCTGCTCTTTTGAAATACTTTCATTCATACTCAGTAAGTGAATTAGTAAGTGGATTACTGGAACACCAGGCATGAGGCAGGAACACACCAAGGACTGGAACAGAGGACACCATGTGTGCACACACACACACACACACACACATACACACCTAAAATCAGTATAGTATAGCCAGTCCTCCACTGCTATGTTTTTGGGAGGTGGGAGGAAACTGAGAAACCCAGATGAAACCCTGAGCCGAGCTCAGGATCGATCCACGGACCAAGAAATGAAAAAAGGAAGCCCTTGTAAGTTGTGTTAGCAATTCTTGCGAACTACCGCATGACTCTTCGACTGTGAGGCCCTTCACTGTGGTTAGCAAGTGATAAAAGTTTGCAAAACATGTTTTTTAAATAAATTAATTTTAAAAAAAATGACGAATCTTTATGGGTTTAATTGTCTGTTCCTTTCAATAGTTCCAGGCGAATGGAGACCTAGCAGTAACAGCGACTGGGAAAGGTGAAGGCTCCATATCAGTAAGTGATCTGATTTTGTGTCTTATGGAACAAGGGAACATTTAAGAGTTGGAAGCATGTGATGAATCGTTTTACTTTTTGTATGGCAAGAGTGGGCCAACATTTCTCCACTGCACTGCAAGAGACTGATCTTGTGTTATGGAAAGCACTTGATTGCAGTTGTTGCTCCTAAAGGTGCCCCAAACATGTACTATGCTTAGGGGGCAATTATTTTTTCACACAGGTGGAGTAGGACAATAAATCCATAAATCACAAGCTCATTTGATACCTGTGTATTGTATTTACTCATGTTGCCTTTTGTTTTATATTCAATTTATGCGGAGATCAGAAACAATTAAGGGTCATTAATGAACAAAAAAGGAGGAACTCAGAAAGGGGGCGAATACTTTTTCACGGCACTGTATAGATTGTATATATTTTGTGTTTCTTGCAACTATATTAACCTTTTCAGCCGTAAAATGAACTCTACATAGGTTTTTTTTTTTTTCCAAAGGTTTTCTTAGAAATTCTTATCATTTTTTATACCAATAAATAATTTTTCCGACTGTCCATGACATCTGCGTTGATCTCTCCATAACACAGGTTATCACCCTGTACTACAAAAAACCTGGTGAAAATCAGACAGCTTGTAACAAGTTTGATCTGGATGTTAAAATGGTCAGAAACAGAAGCGGTAAGTTTATGTAATTATTAATAGTTATTGCTGCATGTCGTGGTGTGTATGGGTCTGAAAGAATGCTCAGGGGTCAGGTGGGGTTTGAGCAGAACTAAAAAATATAAACCAATAGAAAAGGATCTATCACTAGCTCATGGCTTCTGTTTAAGCTCAAACTTTCTCTCTCTCTCTCTCTCTCTCTCTCTCTCTCTCTCTCTCTCTCTCTCTCTCATATAATGAGACTGGTGTTCTTAAGACAAAAGTGACATTACCTGCCAGTTCATCCCACTTTCTCTGTTACCCACCCTCCACCCCTGATGTGAATAGGCCAGTCTAAATCCAGGGAGTTGGACTAGGAGTCCACTTAAGACCATATACAGTCAGACCCGTGTGCTGGGTTCTCTTTCATTCAGAAGTACACAGTTAACCTTAAGGGTTGCAAAATCTCACTAGACATCAGAATTTCTCCAGAAGGAACCTGCCATTGTGCCGTGACAACTAATGTAAGTAGAAGTGGGACCCGAGGCCTACTCTGTGTCAGAACTGTAAACTAGTTTCTGAATTTGGGCCAAAAAATTTGCGCTAGAGGAAGAAAATGTCGAACAAATGTTGACGCGAGTTGTGGGACAGAGCATACACCTGTGCCACTGTACCGCCCTCCAAAACTCTGAATGAGGCCTCTTTGGTGATCGTGTCCAGTCCCAATCTGTTGGAATGCCCCCCATGCAACACACACACACACACACACACACACACACACACACACACTAAAAGTACTACAAAACAAGCAGGAGGTACATTAGTGTATGTAATCAACTTGCTGGACTGAGAAATGAAAGACTGGAAGCTTTTCGGAATGCTAAAAAGACAGGAGAATTTCATTTGATTCCATAAAAATTTAAAGTTGGAAGTTATTTGCATGCTAACCTTTTCCCCTTACTTAAGTTAGCTCGTGCGGTTTTGCAATCGTGAGATTATGTTGATTTATTGTAATTTTTTGGCGGAAGGGTTTGATCTCACATAAATCGCCGTCTTGTTTCAGCTTCCGGAGGAGCACTTGCGACTTATACGATCATCATAGAGACCATGTAAGTACCGTAAAACAGATTTGCTTTGCATTTAAATGCTATGGTTCTTAAAGTGTTTGCTTAGCAACAAGCAAGTAGAAGTAATTTAAAACAAATCCTCTTTAATTATCATAAATGAACAAAAATGCTTTAAAATGAGCTTGATGTGTCTAGCGGGACATTAAGCTGTACTGTGGAGCTCGAAGCGAAACGCACTTGGATTCAGATCGCGGAGGAAGCAGACATTTACCACGCAAGAGTGCATTATTAGTTGTAAACCACCTAGACCAATATTCGTCTTCTGCCGCTTAATCCTGGTCAGGGTTGCGAGGGGAAGCTGGAGCCAATCCCAGCTGACTTCAGGCAAGAGGCGGGGTTACACCCTGGGCAGGTCCGCCAATCCAGCGCAGGGCGGCACACAGACACAGACAACCATTCACACTCACGTTCACACCTACGGCCAATTTAGAGTCACCAATCAGCCTAATCCTCTCCGTGCATGTCTTTGGACTGTGGGAGGAAACTGGAGTACCCAGAGGAAACCCACACAGACACGGGGAGAACATGGAAACTCCACCCAGAAAGGCGCCCAGATCGAACCCGAGGATCGAACCCAGTACCTTGTTGCTATGAGGCAACAGTGCTAACCACTTAGCCACCATGCTGCCCCCTAGACTAATATAATATAATATAATATAACAGCTAACACAATATAATCGTGTGATTTTCATTTCCTTTGAGGCTTTGATGTCGGTCGCATTTTATCAACGATTCAAAAAGCGTATTATAAACACAAAAATGTACAAAATATGCATGACCAAGCAGCTTGGAAGCTACCGTGTACTTGTGGTTGTCTAGCTTGCCAACCTAAGTGATAAAAATGAATTTTATAAACAGCTTTCATTAATTTGATCCATCCTGTTATGATGCTAATTTTTGGAAGTATGACTATGTTAGGTGTAATATTATGCTAGTGCCAGTTGAAATGAAATCATTTTTCAAGAGAGTGGGACAGAAAAGGCTGTCAGCATGCAGGGTGCAGCTATTAAATAATGAAAATGATGCTGAAATTCAATTTCAGTGTGGAAAACATTTCCTTTCAGTATTTTCCCCTTGGCAGCTAAATGCCGCTGCATTCTAGTCCTCCACTCAAAGCATTGCAGTAGGTCTTCTTCCATTACTTGTCTCAGAAGTTCCAGCATTTCTTCTTCACATCTGGAACACGTTCTACTGAGAGCAGCTTTTGACTTTAGGGAAAAGAAAAGTCACGTGGTCGTTCAGGTGAACAGGGAGAGTGGTCACTTCCTGTGATGCGTTTCTGAGCCAAAAACTGCTTCTCTGAAAGCGCTGTGTGTGTGTTCTGGTGCATTGCCTTAACGAAGGAGGAAACCATTTCCCCCCCACCCCCCACCTGTGGTCTCATTCTTCTGACCCTTTCTCACAAAGTTTCAAGGACCTTTTTTGTCAGTGTTACTTTACTCTTACTCCACGGGGAACCCAGTCGTACACAATCATGCCCTTAATGTCAAAGAAAAAAATTAACTTGGGTTTAAACTTGGACTTGCTTTGTCTGGTTGTCTTCACCCAGCAACCCATGTGTTTCCAGTGAACTGACTGCGTTTTTGTCTCACGATCATACTGGTCTGGACTGTTCAGCCTAGTTTTTTAAAGCCTCACCACGTATAGCGCTTAGAACAGCAAATTGTGAAGTTGTTAATATTCTCAACATTAAGTCTTTTGTGATATTGTTCATAAGCGCTGGTGAAAGAAAACACTTCTTAGTGTGTGAAAGCCCGTGGTTGTCAGATTATGGTGGGCCGCATGGCAAAGGGGTAGTAAGCTATGATGGTATGTAATAGTAATGTATGATTTGTGGGTTGTTTTTTTTTCCATTAGGTTCCTGGATCCAACAAGACAAGCTGCTATGTCAATCCTGGACATCAGCATGCTGACAGGTTTTACAGTAGAAACAAGTGACCTGGATACGGTACGTGTTCAGAAAAAAAATATTATATTCAAACCAATCAATTTAAAATATTCCATGTGTTCTAGTGTTTTACACCAAATACGTTGTCATGTGTGTGTGTATACTGTATGTGTGTATGCATAGTCGTCCCCTGCAATACCGCGGTTCACCTCTCGCGGACTCACTTCATCGCGGATTTTCAAAATTTGATTCGCGGAATTTTTTGGCTTTCGCGGAACTCTGGAATAAAACAATCTCGTTTTAAAAAATGCTCATTCAAACATTAAAATAACATTTAATTCGAAATAAAACCGTACGCACTGTATTTCATCAGCGGATAAAAAGTGAAAGTGAACTCGTGAACAGGAAGTGACCTCACCGGCAGTAAGTACGCATGTAGAAGTTTATATATTGCTAAAAATTACGTTTGTTTAAGTGTTTAAGAGCATAGGATGTGTTTAAGAGAGTGGAAATGATTTATAAAGCCTTAATATATATATATAAATAAAATCATGCGGACTAGTCACGTGATTGCGAGGGAGCGTTAGGATTGGTTACCGCGGTTGTAAACAACAAGTGACCTCACCGGCGCCTTCTCAGGCCAGTGGCTTCGTGTCCTGTGAGTCTATCTCCTCAGCACTCAGCTCCTCCGGTACCGTGAGTTTTGCGCCTCTTTCCCGTATGCTTTCCCCGTCGCCATTTCCACCGATTAAACCCTCTGTCTCCCGGTTGTTTTCCGCTTTATATTCACAACGCGCGAGCTACTTTGCCCACGTGAGATTTTACACGACACACTATTGGATGGGAGGCGACCAACCAGACAGCGCTGTGTTGTGTATCCTGGGCGCTGATTGGCTCAGTGACCGTTCATCTCATCTGGTCAGTGCTCTTATAATATTCAGTGTAATAAAAATCCCAATGGTGGCATGCAGAACCGTGTAGTACCACGCATGTCACCATTAGTGCAGCTCTCTTGCGCTAACCCAGGTCCAGTTCTACATGACGTAACAATTTCTATACATTTTGCAACCAAAAAAAATGTTTTTAATTTAAAAAATTAATTGCATCAATTTGTACTTGGATGACAAACTGAGAATCTACAACTCTAAATGAGAAAAAGGACACCAACCATCCTACTACATTCTTCTGAAATAGAAATACCATTTCGGCACCAAGCATTTTCTCGCTATGGCTAGCTTGTAACTCTTTGTGCTGTTTATTTGATCATCAGGTCAGTGTTGAATTACTAAAGCTGTCGTTGTCATTTGAAAAACATGCCAAAAGAATATACACTACTGTGGTTCCACCAATACAAGAAGCTCAGTCTGTCAAGTGTTGGTGTCACTCTGTCCCAAAGGTACCCAACAATATATAGTTGCTTATAAAAACCCGCTTGGATGAAAGCATTGCATATTTAAAAAGTGTATGATTTCCCTTGATATCTGAGTGATGGGAGGCATATTGGAATGCACATGGTGCAGATTTCAGGAAGATAACTGGCATCACAGAAACTTTCTATGGTACAGCTTAAAGAAGTGCAGGGAGGTCCAGGCAGCTCTAGCAGTCGACGGGCATCTACTTCCTCCCTCCCCGTGCATCGTCAGGACCACGTTTCCCTGAGGAGCACACTTAGCAGTCCTCACGTGATTTGTCGTACCCGTCTCAAGAAATGTTGCCCAGGAAGAACCACAGAAATAGAGCATGTTCCAAGTGACCTGGGAAGTTGAGTAAAGTCGATTTTTCTGTTTCGCAGTAGCCCCTTCACCGCAAGTTCTCTGAAAATGGTCGCCAACACTGCATTGCCACTCTACTTGGGTGCTCACAAGAGTGATCTCTAGGATATTACGAACAACTGATTTCATTGCACAGTGTTGGTAACTATAATACGATGGGGGAGTTGATCTCCGAGATCTATACCCACCATGAAACAGTTGTCGATAGTCCTCCACTCTCTGTAGCCATCAGGGCCCTTGCTCTGCCCTTGTTCATTTACCACAAGGTTGTAAGGACACAGTTAGTAATGGAAATTTCCCCCAAAAAAATTGGGGGGGGGCGCAGAAGGCCCCAGTTTCAAAATAAGGGGGAGTTAAGGGGAGTTCAGGACAGTTAAGTTAAGCCTGAACAGTGCCACAAGTGGCAGTGATTTACTGGTGGAGTTCTTCAAAAATAGCAGAAGAGGTGTATTACCTGTTGGTGTACACCAGGTGTCCGTTCCCAGAAATTTTACTTCTCTCAACAAGCCAGCATCAGACCTATGAGCAATACCTGGAGCCTGGTCAAATCTGAAGGCTTCCAGGGAATGTGGGCCAAAGGTAGGCACAGTTACTGGTGGAGTCTGACAGACCAAATTTTTTAGACTAAAATATGTCACATATATGGATCACAATCATCATCGTAACTTCGAAAAATTGTAAGTCGGGCTATCGTAACTAGGGGAACACCTGTATTAAGCAAAGTAAATATGCACTGATTAAAATCATCTCTTAAAATACTTTATAATAATAATAATAATAACCTTAAATGATCTAACCATAAATACATTTTTAAACGTCTCAGACACAACAATATTAATATTTTAGTTATATTAAACTTACTGCTGAAAGAAAATGAACATTTTATATGTTAGGTGTCAGAAAATGTATTGTTTGCACATAATGCGCATGGCAAAACCAGGAGGTGTGTATGCAAGGTAAAAATCATATGTTTGACGTGTATGTGCAAGGAAAGTCTGCGTACGTACATGGTAAAAGTGACGTATGCGCGAGCTTTCTTGAGACACGGCCTGAGTAGGACCTCGGAGAAAACCGTGCCACTGCATAGCACTGATGCAATGTCTTTATATTTGAGGCCAATTTCAAACTAAAATTCTGTGAACTTCTCACACATGTGTGTGCACTCCATTGTTGTGGTTTGTTGTGGCTTTTTTTTCCCATGTCCTTTTCATAACTTTATAGAATCATCGCTTTTGCGACTGGGTTAAAAAAAAAATTGCTTTGCCTTTTTTTTCAGTTGATAACGGGAACAGACAAGTACATTCAGGATTATGAGATAAACAACCCGCTTTCAGAGCGAGGATCCCTTATCATCTACTTGAAAAAGGTACTCACAACAGATATGAACAATAATCAAAACAACAAGTAACACCTGGGCATTGTGTTTACAATTTACAAGTAAGCATTGTCAATTTTGCAAAATGTAAAGCTACATTCACAAACCATTTTCACAAGACTAGCAGATATTTTATGAGTGGTAAGGTGACCTCTTGTGGTAAGCAAGAGAAGTGAGGGTGCTGACTGTTAAAAGATCTATGGATCACATGGAAACTAGAGAAAAGAAATAAGAAATTGGATGATTTAAATTTAACGATAAGGCTAAAACTACTGAATACACTCTGAGGAGTTATACAGTATATTTAACTAAGCGAATGTTTTGCAAAATGAAAGAGTTCAGAGACGCCACGCGTCATCATGCTGCATGGCTTCTTGAATTCAACTTCAAGTCTAAATATCATGCACTGATATATAGAGTGTATAATTCTTGTAGTGAAATGATTATTTCTCATGTAATCGTAAGAAATTCTGAGTCTTTATTTGTCATTCGATCGTTATTTTGGCTTCCCAGCATAATGTTCTGCACAGTCGTTTTCTTATTATTTTTTATTATTAGCATTACTCTGTTTGAAAACGGGTTACGTTTTCCCAGGATGCAATGTTTTAACCAAGAAATTTGGCAAAGAAATCGATTCCATAAGGGAACGGGGCACTTGTGCTTTTTGGGAAGAAAATTGCAATTTTCACATAGCAACGCTTACTTACATAGGAATACATGGGAAAGGGTTCGTTAGTTCTAATCAAAGATTCTAAAGCGCTACGCGCAAGATGGATTACTGACCGGAAAATACGTTAATAATTAGGAAGTACAGAAGTTCAACACTATGGGCGGCATTTTGGTAAGCTGGCCTTTCGTCCCAGAGGCCGGATACCGCGGGAAACTCGTGGCATTTTTCTGAAATCGTCTTGTTGTGTCTTGTTTTGATGGATTAGCCTTGCTTGCATTATGAGTAATTATAACATCCTGTGTTAAGACGACATCAATAAATTATTTGAGCGGATTATTTGATTTTTTTTTTTCTCAATAATTGGAGCCCAATTGAGGTAAGTTCAACTCCATGCAGCTACACTGCAAAATCAGCCCCATTT
>JAQLOM010160660.1:0-12354 GCA_030068315.1 Chrysichthys thysi
CTCTTCCACTATGTCCTGGTACTTGGCCTTCTTTGCCTGATGGGAGATGGCTAGCCTGTCTTCCCAGGGAACAGTGAGTTCAGCTAGAATGATGGTCTTCGTGCTCTTAGACAGAAGGATCATATCCGGTCAGAGGGTAGGTGCCACGACCTCCTGGGGAAAGACCAACTTCTTCTTCAGATCCATGTACAGCTCCCAATCTATTGCACAGTGCAGCATGGATGGCTGACTGTTGGGTCTTTTATCCTTCGGAACCTTGCTGCCCTCTTGATGGAAACGTATGAACCTTGGAGGTAGAGGTCTGTTGACTTTGCTTCTCTGCAATTCGACCCACTTAGCGACCTCAATGAGGACTTTGTCATGTCTCCACCTATAGCGCCCGTCCACAAGAGCTTTTGGGCAGCTGGTCAAAATGTGGTTCAGTGTGTCACGTCGACATAGCCGTTGGTGAGTAGATATGAGTTTAGCCTTCCAGCACTAATTGCCCAGAAGACCTTCCCCTCAACATCCAGCAGGGAAATCTCTCGGAACTGGTCGATGTTCGAAGAATTCAGCTCCTTGGGAATGAAGCAGCCCTCTGCAAGTGTCCACTGCCTGGGTTCCTGCTTCTTCTTCCACAATGTGCGCAGGAGTGTGGCCAACCTCCTTAGCAATTGTGGACAGTTCTTATAAATCTTATAAGAAGTTCCTGCTGGACCAGGAGCTGAGCCCGCTCGAGCCCGTCTCACCACTGCCCTCACTTCTTCAAAAGTGAAATCTGCCATGTTAAAAGGGGTACTTGCGTTGGCCTTTGGGATTGGGAAGGGGCACTCTCCCAGTGGCAGGTCCCTATTGGGATCACTGTGCACTGCCTTGACGGCATCTTCTACTTCCTCCTTAGAACACACCAATCTTCCGCTCTTTGGCTGGCCAAGGAGATCAGATGTGTAGCGGAACGGGTTGTTGAAGAATGCTTTGCGCTGCTTGCACTTTTCTTTCCGTCTTCTCCAGATTGCCTCTGCCCTCTGCAACTGGAGCAGACTTCTCCGTGCCTCTGAGCTTAGTTCGCTCAGTGCTTCCTTCTCCTGATGTTCTGCTCTCCACCACCTCTTCTTAAGTGCTCGCAGGTTTTGACGCATTTCTGCAATTCGGCGTTGCCTTCTGCTGTGGCCTGATGGCCGTTTATCAAGTTTCCCTTCCTTAATTCTGAATCTGACATAGCATTCTTTATACACAATCTCCACCAAAGTCTTAATCTTCTTTACAGCATCCCCTTTCAAGGTGTTATCAAAGATGATGCTAAGGTCTTCATCCAGTTGCGGCCATCTGTGGTCCGTGGCTGATGGCAAATTCAACCGTGGCTTCCTCAGCAAGTCCTCCACACTGTGGGCTTCTTGGCTCCTCCTTGTGCTCAGAGCAGGCTCAGCTAGGAGGTCCTGAGCACTGTGGTGTGCCTCCTGACTCTGGTCCTCCTTCGACTGACAAACAGAGCTAACAAACTCTGAGATAAGACTCTGAGCTGTGTTAGCTGTTTTGTGCTGCTGCTTGGGGGTATTCTCTTCGTTTTGTACTCGTGGCGCTTGTGCAGTCCATCGGGGTGCCAACCCTAGAACTATTGTGTGCCGTCTTTCCGTGCAGTCATCCATTCTTTCATGGAAGTCTGTGGGTCTTCCCACACCGCCAATGGGCCTTTCCCCACGGTCACGACAGTTAAGATGAAATAAACACCAAAGATGCTTTGCTACAAGCAGAGACTGCAGGAGCAACCAAGGACGTGGAAGTTGGAGCTCAAACTAGTGGAGTGTAGTGATGTCTTTAGGGGACCCCTTCTGCATCCTCAGCAGGTATCTCAGGGTCATAGGTATTTCGCCAACTTCTTCTTCAGATCCATGTACAGCTCCTAATCTATTGCACGGTGCAGCATGGATGGCTGACTGTTGGGTCTTTTATCCTTCGGAACCTTGCTGCCCTCTTGATGGAAACTTATAAATATTTACTTTGGAGTAGTTGGTGAGTTCTGTGAGTGTCTTTGTGACTTGGGCCAGGGGGATGTGAACCCACATGATTAATGTCAGGATTCTGCCCTGCTGTCTGCGCATTTGCAACGCAGACTTGATGTGCCCGAAGGCGCACCGTTGGAACTGCATGCGTTTCCTGAATGCATGAGTGATCCGCATGATAGCGCCAGTGGCGCATGTGCAGATACTGCACTTTCGGTACTCAACGTGATTGGAAACAGCTGTACGTCGTTTATGCTGGACTATAAAAGACTCTCAGTTTTGAACCAACGTTGCGAAGTATTAACGTCCCCGGATCTGTTATTACCGAGCCTTTATATCCTGTATTGCTTTCCTGTGTTTTGACCCGTTTTGATCTCTGATTCCGATTCTCGTCTCTGACCCTGTTATGCATTGTTTTGATCTTCCGGTTCCTGACTTAGCTTCTGTATTTTGAGTCACGTCCCTGTTCTGCCTAGTTTTGTTTGTTTGCCCTATCGTCTGACCTTCTGCTTGATATTTGTATTCTTCTTATGCCTGCCGACTTGGACTTGTTAGATTACGTCTTTTCTGAATAAACATATCTTTTATATATTTATTCGTGGCTTCCGCGCATGTGTCCAACCCTCCCGCACTAACCTCACAATTAACTTGTCTCTGAGAGGATAGGGCACAAACTTGTTCTGGGATTTTCACTCATGCCCCAGTTGAGGGTTCCTATGAAACATGATTTGGGTAGGACGAACTCTTCCTAGCATTCATGATGGGAATACATACAGGAATGTAAGTGTGCTGTGGTGTTCTTAGACTCTAGGTAATATGAGAGTGTAAAATCTATCTGGGTAAAGAAAAAACAGTGTCCAGCATGCTTGATGGAAGTTCAGCATCTTAATTGACTCAATATACTCTAGATTTTTGTGGTCAGTATAAATCATGGACAGGTGGTGGGACCCCTCTAGCCAGCCACTCCTCCAAAGTCTGTTTAAATGTAAGAAACTCTCTGTTACCAATGCCGTAGTTTCTCTCAGCTGGGGACAACTTCTTAGAAAAGAAGGCCACTGGATTTAACTTGGGCTTTTTCTCACAAAGAGAATGGGAGAGAATGGCCCTCAGACTGTTTTTGGAGACATCAAACAATGATAAATGGTTTGGAGGGTTTAAGGTGTTTCAGTATGGTTGCTGTGGTAAGGGGTTCCTTGAGACTTGAGAAGTCTTGATCAGCTGAAGGGTTCCACTGTAACCATTTGGCTCTCTTCTTGAGTAGGGCTATTAGTGAAGACACTGTAATGCTGAAACCCCAAATGAAATGTTGATAGAAATCAGTGAAGCCCAGGAAATGCTGCATTTCTTTTACAGAGGTGGGAACTGGCAAGTTAGTGACTGCTGTGACCTTGTCCTGGTCCATAATCACCTACTCTGTTCCTATGGTGTACTCCAGGAAAGCCAACTTTTTTTTTTTTTTTTTTTAACAAGAAATTCCCATTTTTCTCCTTTAACATAAAGTTGGGTCTTGAGGAGCTGGGACAGTACCATTTTTATGTGCTCGACATGTGTCATTTCATCAGGAGAGTAGATTAAGTTGTCATCATTGTAGGCTATGAAGAAAGTTCCCACCATGTCCTGTAAGATGTCATTAATGAAGTGCTGACAGACTGCTTCATTAGAGCTGCAGCAACCAGAGGCATGGAATAGTGATACTTGATAATGACTTGATTCAGGCTGCAATAGTTCATGCATGCCTTAGGCTGCTACCTTTTTTCTCCATGCAGAATATCCCTGCAGATGTTAGAGAGGAAGAGGGGTATATGTACCACTGTTTTAGGTCCTCTTTGATGTATTCCTTTATTGCTTGCGTTTCTTTGGCTGACAGGGATTAAATGCTGTTGCAAAGGGGTGTGGCTCCTTTTAATATTTTGATAGCACAGTTGTTCCAGCTGCACCTGGGTCAATCAATGCTGAAATAGAAGACAAACTTCCTCAGTGTGTGATCTGAACCAGTAGGACAAAGTGAGAATAGAAGTGACCTGGTCTCACCATGGTAGGGCAAGAGGTGGAGGTGGTTTACTCAGGAGTGGGTTCTAACCTTTGCAGATGGTCGTGAGGAGCACTGTGAAACAATGGAACAAAAACTCTCTGCTAAAGCTGTAAAAAGGATTCACAGAACGATTGCTCTCCTTGGTTCCAAATGTAGCCCATGCTAGGATCATGCTAGCTGACTAATGAATTGGGCTATTTTGATTTGGTCAGCGACCCCTCTCTTGACCTGCGAAGTAGAGGGAACATTGCAGCATAAAACTTTGTAGCCAACTGGGTTACCAGCATACTTCTTGGGGTAGCAGTAGCACTAAGAGGGAGAGGTAGCTGCTGGTGAAGTTGGTGTAGTCGAAGCAGAGGCTTGGAGCTTAGCTAGCGGCTTACTGAGCATGATTTTCTGTTGCTGCTGTTTTCTGATGAAGTGACCCTGCACCACTAAAGCTCGGTGCCACCTTGGATTACCTGCTGCATCCATGTAAAGGTGAGGTACTGTATTTTGTCACCTTGGTGATGATGATTATGCAAGTGCAGGTAAAATTAACCTTTAATAAAATTTTCAACAATTCCAAATAAAAAGGCAAAAGCTCAGAAACAGGAAAAAGGAGTTTGTGCGATGTGCACACATCTTGAAATAGCCAAGGCAGGATTAAAAAAATTGGAAACAGAACAGAACAGAGTTAAAAAAAAAAAAGACAAGCATAGACTAAAGTTGATACAGTCAGGTATGGAACACTGAATGTATACTTTGCAAATATAGTGGAAGCTGAGAATCTTGATGTACTGGGAGCAGTGCTGGGTGATTATGTCCAGGTATGTGCAATCAGTTCGAGAGTAAATGTTAGAGAATCTGTGGTGTGTGGGGATTGTAGTTCTCAGCAGCCATGCTTGTATTGTCAGGGAGGTGAGGTGAAGGCAGACACACACGCAGGCTGAAGTCATTCATAAAATCCATTTGAGGTTTTATTAAGCTCCAGGCAGGAGTGCAAAAACAGCAGGCAATACTCCTAGTCAGAAACGGGCAAAGGTCAACGAGGAACAACTAGGTTATCAAAGGCTAGGCTAGGCACAAAACAATGAAAAGGCAAGATTCAGAAACTGGGCAAAAACAACACTGAAATCAAACAAGACAAGAAAGGGTCAAAAACAGGAAGTGAAATGAAATGGCTTGACAGTTACACACGAAAAGTGGCAGTTCATTGCTTCACAGCGTGTGTGTGCAAGTCTGAATCTATTTACAGTTTGTATGATTAGTCCATATGTGAAACAGCTGTGGAAGACCACGTGATGCTTGAATATGGGGCGTATCCTCGCGCATGCGCCTGTGGTGCCATGGAGGGGCAGCGCAAGTCCCTCGGCTTGCACCACTACTGGGAGTACTCAAAGCGGGTGCGTGAGCGTGCGCTCTGTGCGGGTGGGTCCACGACATGTATGTTACATGTTGTTCTGGAAGTTGTAGTTGGATGCCAATTTCCAGTTTTATCTTCAAGATCTATATTGTTAGATAATAGCTATAGCAGGCTCTCCAGTGAGTGGTGTGATCAGATGAGCACACCATTGAAACTGAGCTCCTGTCTATCTACAGAAAGCAATGATATACCAAGGCCAGGAAGATAGTGAAGGGTCTCAGTCATCCTAACAAAAGACTCTTCTGTCTGTTGTAGTCAAGGAAACTCTTTTGCTCCCTGAGCACCAACAAAGAGAGAATGAGGAAGAGCTTCTTCCTACTGGCCACAATTTGGACTATTTATATATACAAATGTAAAGCTATACTTTGGAGTTTTTGCACAAAACCCACACACCCAACAATCCTGTCAATACACATGGCATACTCCATATTTGTAAATATTTACCATGTTTGTAACTTTAAGCCATTGGCAGGGCAGGGCAAGAAAATCTGGCATGGCTGGCAGCTGCTTAAACCTAAGCAACTGGAGGAAGCCGGGGGTGCATAGTAAATGGAGCAGGCAGACTGGCGGCGGTGACTAGGAGGAAGTGCAGAGTTGTATGCAGTGGTATAACTGTCTGTTCTCTCTCTGTGTTTTTTTGTCTGTGCAGATATATCCTGATTGCAGATGCTGTACCGACAGCACCGCTGCGCTCGCCTGACTGCTTTTTGCCTGCTCTCTGAATTTCAGCCTGGAGTAAGGTCACATGGACCAGGAGATCATGCAGAACCTCCAGGTGATGGCCCCAGGAGCTGACCTCGCTGTGTGGTGTTCCCGCAGCCACCGTCCCTGTCCCCAACCCCGCCTGGGAGGTCCAACGACTCCTCCCAAAGATGACAACATAGAGTCATACGTCTGGGCATGACTCCTAGCACCCCTCCTTCCTGAGGAGGCACAGCATGCATAATACACATTCTTTGAGATAGAGGTGGCTGACTACATGAGGCTTTGTGCCAAGATCCTAGCCCTACTTGGCAAGCCATACTGCCACCACATTTCCTCCTCACCAGACCACTCGTTGGCAGGGAAACTACTTGGTGTCTTGTCTGAGGAGTGCCATCAGTCTCAGTGTGCCAGGGGCCCATGCCCACCCCCTCAGTGGGCCCTGAAACTCCTTGGAAAAAGTCACTTCCACTGGCCTGGGATGGTGGCCGAAATACAGTGGTTCTGCTAATGGTACTTTTAATACCAGCGCACCTACTCACACATTCCACCACTGGCTTGCCTAATAAAGCCAGTGACTGGTGCATGAACTGGTGAACTTTGTCTCTCTGTGTCATCCCTCCCAGTGTGCCTTGCAGTATATATATATATTTTAAATGTTCTTGTATTTCAAAGAGTTCATGATGCTATGCACTCTAACATATATTCATCCCATGTTTTATGTCAGACCCACCTGGAGTGATTGTTGCCAAAGAGCTCAATCTTAGTCTTATCTGACCAAAGCACACAATTCCAGTTAAGGTCCCAGTAGCATTTAGCAAACTCCACACATTTACCTTTTGACAGTAGAACAGAAAAAGTTTTCCTGGCATGCCTCCCAAACAACCTGTTGGCATGCAAATGGTGTTATATTCTGCTTTATACAAATCCACTCGGACTACAGAATATATGTTTGTGCCACAACGGGCGACTCTTAATTCGCTCTCTGCCACGTGCGTTTCTTGTGTAACTTCCTAACCTGTCCGTGTGGACAACAATTCCTATTGTTACAAATGGCATCTAATTGTTGTTATGGCAGCTTGGAAGATAACACCTCTTTTGCCTGACGCTTGCCCATGTTTGGTGCCCTCACTCTTTGTCACTCTCTTTAAGTAATGCCTCTGTGTGTGCTACTTAAGGTTGGCTTACACTTATGCATGGAAGCATATTTGTATTTTTGCATCATGAGCCAGAGAAGGGGTTTATGGATGATAATAATAACCAGGGTTCTCGCAAATGCTGACTAGTGTGTGTCTGGTCATGTACCTGGAAACATTATGACAAGACATTGGGACTTTTCTTCTGTGCAGAGTTTTGGAGTATAAATAAATCTCACATGCAGTGTAAATAATAATATGTGACCCATGCTGGCATAATGAGTCGGAATGAGGAAATCATCAAAGATGAATTATTGGTACTTCCACATTATCCATCTAAAGACCTTCAAAATGAGGCATGGTTTGTTGAAATTGGACAAAAAATGATTGAGTTACATCCAACTGAAGTTGACCACATCTAATGGGGTTTGGGAACTCGCTTTCCATTGGTTCTTAAAAGAGATCGGGAATTCTATGTGTATTTTCAGGAAGTAGAGGAATTATGCTTTACAACGGTACCAAACATGGGTAGGGGGATTTCCCTGTCACGGATTTATCATGGACTATTATGACAAAGGACTAATTAATGAAGATATACGAATGAACATAATGAACAAGACCTTAAAATAAAAGTAGTTTGGGATGTTTTCTTGCTGTTTTATCATGGGTATCAGTAAATGTGGGCTCATTTCAACTGAAACCATGTTTTGCCTCTTAGCTCATAATGAGCCCATGCTCATTCGGACTCATAATGCCAGCACAGGTCACATATTGTTCTTAATTGCATCTAGCACTCTTGTCTTCCATATGCTGGGGACCAGCCCCCGCCACTTTTTTGAAAGTGTAATGGGATAGACATATTATACATGATAGCTTTCTACATAAACTAATGAAAACACTTTCTAAAAATATCAGTTTATTCCTAGCCTATTCATGCTGTTAGTTTATTTGGGTAGTATAATAAAATGTCCCAACAAACATAAAACTCTTGCATGGCCAATTTAGTCAGCCTGAAAAATTGTACCCTTCATTTTCTTTTTAATTTGGCCTCTCATTAAAGACACAATGTATGTGACCCACCCATCATTATGTGATTTTAAATGTAAACTGAAATGTAAAATATAAATTGAAATGCTTTAACAGATGACCTGATATACAATGTGATCATAAAGTTCAAAGATTGTTCCTGTTGCAAATAAATGGAGCATGAAATGGTCATGTGCCTACAGCAGGCACTACTGCACTAAGCCTACTGTTCCAGTGCAAATTTACCTGCAAATGCTTGCCTTCCCAATATTGTCTGCTTATGGGCATTCCTGAATTCACCACTATGGGCATTTGTTTTCTGAAACGGGAGGGGGAGGGCTAGGTTGGCTTCTCTTCTGGAATTTTAAATTTAACATGAAACCACCGAAGATTCTTTCTGCTAGGATTTTCAACCTTAGAGAGTCAATACATTTGTAGAAATATAGGAGTTTTGTTGAGCTGTCATATTAGTAAATGAGTACATGGAAGCGCAGGAAATCCCTGTGTTGCGCTGCTGTATCTGAGGAGGAAGTGCTACCATAGGCACTGGGTTTACCCAGTTCTACTAACCTGGCAGCAGCATGGGGAGAAGTTATTCTCCCCACTATTGTGAACTATTGTGAAGTTCAGGGGGTTTGCCTTGATGATGCCCTTTTCCAGCAGTATGTTAAACTGCTCAAACATCAGTTTGATCACCTGTTGGCATGTGTCAGAGTTGGGAGGTGATGTAGGATGCATGCGCAGTGAGCCGAATCTCATTATATAAAAAAATATATATATATATATATATATATATTTATTTATTTATTAATAAGATAAACAAACAAGTTAACTCATAAAACAAAAGCGGAAACCAAAACACGGGCAGAAGATCAGGCGATCAGGCATGTGGACAAAACAAGGCGTAATCCAGAAAACAGTCCAAGGTAAAACACAGTTGTCATAATGGAGTCGCACAGACTTGAGGAAGTGTGATTCAAAGTGCTTTATTTACAACTTAGTGTGAACAAAAGTGCAAAAAACCCTTTCTTGTTGTGAATCACTCAATACTAAGTCCCACAAGTCCCTTTCTGACAACAGTCCTTTAATCGCAGCTACGGAAGAGAATGGCAGAAGTCTGTCTAGAAAGGCCGGCTGGCGAGAAACTTCTCTCCTCCACTTTGCTTACTCAGGCTGTTAGAGACGAACAGACATACAGCATCAAAACAGCATACGTATACACGTTATTAACTCTGCGCGTTATTGAGCGGTGACCAGACGCCGAGTCGAGGGCAACTGGCAGTTAAATAACTTGTCCCAGATTGTATACAGGTGCGCGGAATGAGAGGAGGTGGCGTTGTGTAAAACCCGGTTAGTACTCCGGGGATCTAGATCGCTGGGTAAGGTTCGGCTGCTGTTCCAGCCTCGGCCTTACAACAGTAATCCAAACAGGGCAGACAAGGGCAAGGCAGAAACTCGAGAACGGGAACAGAAACGGTCATACACAGGAATACAAAGGCTTGGAAAATAGCGTGATCACAATGGAAGGTCTAATGCTTCACGGTTCGTGTTTGTTTGTGAATGTCCTTTATAGTCCTAAGTTAATGAGCTGCACTTGCGTCTCTTTACTGTCAGGTGACCTTGAACTCGGTTTGCAGCGCATGCGCCGCTGGCCCTGCGCTGGTGCGCTCCTAGCATGCATTGCACCGCTTTCCTGAGATCCTGAAAGCGGGTGCACTTGAAAGGTGCGCTCCACATGGCTCCTCCAGTCCACTGCGGAAATGCGTGAAGTTCGGGAAGATTCCTGACAGCATGAGTGTATGAGATTTGTGCTGCTCAGCACCTCACTATTTGTCTATAAAGGTTAATGTATCTCCTTCACTGATGCTGTCATAATTTTATGACATGAAGTGTTATTGAAAACTGTCATCGGGAGTTACAATCTACATGCAACCTAAATACTGTTTTATATGAGTTACAATCTACACACACAGTATTAGATTCTGCCTTTTAACCACCTGATCCAGGAAGAACAAATTAAGCACAGGTGTGCTTAATCACTCTATGCCTATTATAAGGTGGAGAGTGGTAACTGAGGAGAGTAGAGGTGGAAAATATAAAAGAAATCCACACACCACAGGCATAAGAAAATGTTTTTACTACATATTCACAACATATTTATCATTAGAGCTATAAATGTATCAATGAAAATACCACAGTAATGTATTGGCTACATTTGTATTCATGTACATATATTTCAAATGCATATAAATTACATTACGTCATGTTTTTCACAGGTATCTTGCATTTGGGGATTCCTTCAACATGATTGCATATAGCTACAGGGTGGGAGCACTGTACTCTTCCAAGAGCAGTGAGAGTGGTGTCAGCTGCCATCTGGGATTGTCTGCTGACTGACTTCATGCCTGTACCATCCACAGAGAAGTGGAGCATGTCCAAAGCAACTCTGGCTCTCTTTACTACAACTATAAAGGGACATTTTCAATAATACTTTTAGTAGTGGTTGATGCCAATTATCTTTTCAGGATAATCAGTGTTGGTGGGTATTGCAGAACCAGTGATTGTGGCTCACTTTACAAACTGTGCCTTTGGTGAAGGCATCAGAGATGGCACCCTGGACATCCCAGAAGAAGCCTTCATCCTAATATCTGAACACAGTTGAGCAATGCTGTTTGTCTTGTTTGTCTTTGGGGGAGATGCCTCTTCCTCTTTGACAAAATTTGATGTGACCTTTCCCAGGCTCATGTTGCCCTAAAAATCAAAGGGTTTTTAACTATCACCTCAGCCACATTGTCTTGGAAAATACCCCAAGCATCTTTGGCATGGACTTTGGTGCAGGTGTGAGCATGGATTGTAGGTGCGAATATGCATAGGGACTCGGACATGGGCATGAACCTGGGAGTGAGTTCAGGTATAAACTAAGGCCAGGACTCAGGCCTTGGCAAGCTGATCTTGCAGATGGAGTGACAGGGCCATCCTCAAAGTCAGGAGACTGAGCAATGATGTCATCTTTATAAGTGAAGTGACATCATCCTGAGGTCAGAATGATGATGTCATCCTGGAAGCCAGGAGCTGAAGTGGCAATGTCATCATTGAAGCCAGAAAGAAGAGCAATGGCATCATCCTTGAAGTCATGAGACATAGTGAACACATTGTCCTTGAAGATAGAAGGTGGGGTGAGCATGACCTCAGCATATCCAAGAAACAGAAAACTGTGAAGTCAAAGGGAGGATTGAGTTCTGGAGTGCAGGCTGCTCAGTCAGTCTCTCAAGGGTGCTTTTCCCTGGAGGCTGCCTTGTTGGCCTTTGGAGGGTACGTTTTGTGTAGGCTGCCCTGTCAGCTTCTGAAAGGAGCACTTTGCAGGAGTCTGCCCTGTTCGACCCTGGAGGGCACTCATTGCTGGAAGCTGTCCTGTCAACCTCTGGATCACCCCACAGATCTCAGTCTCCCTCAAAACTTTCTGGGGGATTCGGCTGCTGGAACAATAGAAACACTATCTTGAATAAGATGCAGAACTGCTCTGGGTCCTTCAAACAGGGTTGATGCTGGCGACAAAGGGGCCAAACCCACATGTGTGAAGTTAAGATGGTCTTCAAAGCCATTGTAGGGGGCTGGGCTTTATAGGGTCCGCCCCTCTGTGGGAACTCTCCAACTTAGGGGAATGATAAATACTGATGATAGTGAGAACCTTGTACACTGGTAAAACTGTAAAGACGTTATTTATCAATGAAAAATATGCCATATCGCTGATATGACAAATAATTCATGACAAAATAATATATTTATAGGTTAATTACATATTCATGTATTAATTAATAATTTTCAAATACTAATCATCATACTGCATTGTAATTACTTTTTGCTTGCTTACTCTGTTTTCCTCCTCTTGCCTTACCTGAAAATAACAACTTATGTATGTTGCAATTTAATTTAATTTAATTTTAATTTTACTTTTTAGCTAATAACAACCCAAATTCCAGAAAAGTTGGGACGTTTGTTAAATTTGAATAAAATGAAAACTAAAAGACTTTCAAATCACATGAGCCAATATTTTATTCACAACAGAACATAGAT
>JAQLOM010160716.1:2332-12347 GCA_030068315.1 Chrysichthys thysi
TTCAGGACTGCAGCACTTTGGATGAATATCTAGTAAAATAATAATAATAATAATAATAATAATAATAATAATAATAACACTACTACATATTCGCTCTTGACTCTCATCAGACTAGTGCAGTTTCCTCCGCACAGACATTTCCCCTATGACCAGCAGATTGTCCAGATCTCTGCCTCCTACCTATTCACCAACATACAATTCTAGCAGTATATCACATCTGCACAATCTCCTCTGGCTCAATCAATTATTTTGCTCCCTCTTGTTCAATTTTCCTGATTGCACAGGCACTCCAATTTCCACCTTTACCTACCTTCTCATTATTCCCCTCTTCATAACCCTGGTGGCCAGGGCTTCTCAAGAATAACCGCTCATCCTCATACACAAAAAAGGTTGGATGCAGTAGTAGAGCCTTATCGATCTACCTGAAGGGTCATGGCAACAGCAGACGTCCAATTACAAGAAATAAGCTTTAACTCTTGCAGTAGGTAATGTGAAAGAAGAAAAGCAAAATTCAAGGCATGATCAGGAAAATTAGAAGACTGGGAAGTAACTTGAGGAAGAACCGGCCCAGGCCGCACAACGTGGCTGTGGAGGGAGGTCAGTAGCATCAAGCTCCTGGGGGTGCACATTACAGATGATCTCACCTGGTCTGAGAACACCACGTCACTGGTCAAGAGGGCACAGCAACATCTGCCACCTGCCCCGCCCATCCTCACGACATTCTACAGAAGCACCATAGAGAACATTCTGACCAGCTGGATCTCTGTGTGGTTTGGAGGCTGCAGGGCCTCTGAATGGAAGAGTGTGAGGAGAGTGGTGAGGACAGCGGAGAAGATCACCGGGACTTCTCTTCCCTCTTCCCTCCATTCAGGACATCGCATCTAAATGCTGCACGTCCCGAGCTAGAAACATCATCAGTGACTCCTCACACTCCATTCAGGGACTGTTCTCAGTGCTGACCTCTGGAAAGAGGTTCTCCAGCATTCGGTGCAGGTCCACTAGGTTCTGTAACAGCCCCCCCCCCCCGATCTGCTGAACTCTAAGTGAAAATTATGCCACTTAGTTTTTAATTAATTAAACAGTGTAAATTGCACTACTGTTAACTCCACTGGTCACTTTACTACTGCACTTTACAGCATTATACTCTCATATATTATAATGTATTTTATATTTAATACTGTGCTGAGCCAAGCTGCAACAAAATTTCATTCTGTGGACACTCGCTGAATACAGAATGACAATAAAGTCTATCTAAGTCTCTAAGTCTAAGGCTAAGGAGACTAGCACTTGGCAAGAAATTGCAGAATATGATTGTACCCTGAGCAAGGAGTGTGGTCGGGACAATCGAGAGCAAAACTAAAGAAAAACGTGAGAAATTTACAAGGGGCTTCAGTAACCCTCATCTTTGGAACTTTGTTCCTCACATGAAATAACATCTCATACCTCTAAAATCACACAAAACCATTTTCCCCAACATTACAAGCCATCTGCCTCATTCTTGGTGGTTACTGGCTGATATCCTTTGCTCTTATGACTTGATGGGTATCCATATAAACTTTGAACAGATAGTTTAGTATGACATAATGGTATAACATTGGAATAATTCAGCTTTCTGCTTTAGTCCTATGGTACGAGGCAAAATTTCCCAAAACCCCATATGATATCATGCATATTTTAATGTTTGTTCTGCTCTCAGTTCACCAATTAACCCTTCCTAAGTTGATGTGGATGCATTAGGGCAGAAAAAACATTAAGATATGCAAAACAGGTTGCGCTCCAATTTAGGGTTGGGAAACTGTTGTATATGGTGTGACTGTGATTATATGGACTCGTGTAGTGTTTTATTATTTAGTGATTCAGTGATTCTCCAATGTTCGGGTACAATTTTCTGGAGTTTTTTATTTTTTATTTATTTATTTTTTTACAACGTGTCATTATATTAGCCTTGATTTCCTCAAGATATTATCAGGTTACCAATGAAAGCCGGTAAAGGTGGTCAAAAAGCAAGGAATGGCCAATTTAAAGATTTCCTTTGTCTATGATGATCAGGTTTTCCATTTTCCTGGATTAGTATAAAATGTTAATATAAAATAAATATCTGCAACCATGAAGGATGATTCGTTTTTGTCAGTAAGCCTGCTTTGTTTTTAAACGTTACATTTTTTAAATTAGAGTTAGACTTATGCAAAGTCTTTTGCTAAGCTGAAAGCCATGCGGTTTATAACAAAATGCAAAGCAGTGCACATTTTAACAAAAAAACAAAAAAAGAGCTTGAAACAGCACCTTCAGCATTACTTTGTGTTCACAAAGCAGTTCCAAACGAGTACATCTTTTGTCTTTTCTGTGTGCACTGTGCCCATGTCAGCACATTTTGCATCAGAGGCTGATTAAATTGAGATGAAACCCAAACATTTTAGAAGGTCTCTGGAACGTATTATATCCCATCAAGGCTCTCTTGCTGTGCACGCCGGCTTTATTAACCATTGCTTGAGGTTTGCAGGAACATCATGAATTAACTCAGATGCTGGGGATCTTCAGCGATGTAACGTTGAAATGTCTCATGAAATTCTCCAGTTTTTTTTTATTAAACCAAAGCAAAGAGGTTTAAAGTGATAATATGTTACTTTAGGATAGGTAGTCATATTAGCTTTTACAGTAAAAAAAAACAAAAACAAAACAAAAAACATCTGTTTTTCTCTGCATTAAAAGAAAATCAAAAGAGGAAGATGTCATTTGTAGAATTTGACCCTCAGTTTCATAGTACATAAAAAAGCCCTTAAAGACAGGATAAAGTTCTGGATAAAGTGTCACGAGAAGCTTGCACTCGCTGATAAATATCATGATTACCAGAATAAACAAAAGCAAAGAAAGAATACCTTGTGAATTTTATTTTTGTTCTTCATCTTCTGCATTTCAACCTGGATTATATACCACATATCCTCCCCATAGGGGTTGCCATTGGATATACAGCAACACCTATAGAATCTTTAAATCCTCATCCGACTTAATTATGGGATTTGTCAATTCTAATATCAGTGACGGTAACCGTCTACGCTGCAGTGTGACCAATCGCTGCTGTATGTCAGCTTACAAAGGCCATTGACCTGAGGGAAATAACACAAAAGTGGACCGACTGCACTGCCAGATGCGTCTGTTAGAATCACTCCTCCGCAATCATCGGTTCAGCTGGAAACATTTATTAAAGTCATTTCCTGCAGCTTTTACTCTATTCTTACACATAATAAGTGTTTGGGGTTTTTTTCCTTGCCACAACTGCTTATTTCACAGTTCAACACATTTGCCGTCATGTCTGCAGCTGATGCACATTTAGAACCAGTGACTCAGAAAGATGCAGGTTTAGAGTCAATAAAAAGGTTTAGGAAGGTACTGAATCACGGGCTCTTTGGAAGGAAGTGTTTCTCTTTTTATGCTGAATTCATTAAAATCCAGTAGCTGAGAAAATGCAGATTTCACCACATGTCCCATAATGGGGACTCGATAGCTTATTGTATGATCTGTCCCACGTATGATGAAGAAGAAACAATCATATTAATACAGCAGTGAATGTTAGAAGAAGAAGAAGTGATGATCACACGTGAAACACACCACAGCACGTCAGTGACGTGCGGTCAGGAGAGGTGGGGAGGCAGAGCCAGTACTCCCAGTACATTCTAGATATAAACCATTCTGCATTCAAGGTCTTTTATTAAGAGTTTTGGGTTGTTGTGGGTTTTTTTTTAGCAAGAGTGATAGTGTTGATCATCTTTACATAAAGGTTAAAGTAGTAAAGGAGTGTTGGAAATCATGGTGTGTTTTTTTGCCATGCCTTTGAAAAAGCAGTTCTGCCTGCCCAGCGGTGTAGATTTCTTCTCTAATGAACTTGATCAACTTTGTATGAAAAGGGCTGAAAGACATCAGTTACATAATTTTGTTGTCCTGTGAGAATATCAGCACTCAGCACATGTTTTATTAGTGCTTTGAAGTCGTTGTCACGGCAAATTGCTGATGCAGAACGATCAGAAATACATGATAAAATACACTGCTGGCAACATACAGATGTTAGCGCTCTTCCTAGCCTTAAACGATGTCCTGCAGTTATTTACAGCACGCTCAATACGTTTAGAGCTCCAAAGTGTACTGATTTGGCCCAGAAATACTTTGATGTTTAAAAACCTTGGATTTGAATTGATAAAATTCAGTTTACATTTAGATTTTGGGGCACTGCGTGTGCATTTTATGATCAATTTAATGAAACTACGAAGTAAAATTAGTAAGGAATACGCCACTGCTGGATGTGTGAATCATAACTAACGCCTGTGAAGCAGAGAAAATAAATTTCCCTATAAAAGCACATCCCACAGTGGTTTATTCTGCTTTTATCACAAAAATACCAGTTGTTAATTATAGAACATGAGATTTTAATACATGATATTATTATATATTTTATAAAAAAAAAGCTTTCAACAGACAAAAATGCTTGTCTTGTAAGAATGAAAGAAAACAAAAACCCAATTTCCAGTGTCCGAAAAAGTTACAGACCATTAGCCTACAAAGTGCTGACACCGGAAACTGTTTTGTTAAATACCAGAATCAGTAGCCTTTAATTATACAGTACATCATACAAATCCTTGTGAATGACCTGTTCCTATAGAAATGATAACAGATTTGAGCAAACCTACTGATATAAACCGATCATGACCTTATGTTACACCTGAAATTACCGCCAGTCGTGCCGTTACAGAGAATTATTCCACATGTTCTGATTCGAGAATTCAAGATGTGGTATAATGCTATTATTTCACCCAAATGTGCTTGTTCTAATTGTTTATTTTCAAAATATAGACCAGATAAGTTACTTTTCAGTCAAGGAAAAATGATGTTCATACAGATATTGCTAAGCCCGGATAAACCATAACATACATTTCTGAATCATTACAAACCAGAAACACCACCTCAGCACTGTGCTGTGAAACGGAAACTAACAGGTCACACCAATAAATACACAGGCTCCCAGGAGCGCACATTTTACTGCAATTTGACTTGTTCATAACTTTTCCAAAACCCATAATAATAATGATAATAATAACAACAACAACAACAACTTATTGATAACATAAGAATTCTGAAATACAAGGATCGCTATTCTTTGTTTTACTATAATAGCACCAGACATTCTGTATAACCTTAAGAATGAATAATTACTCATGAATTATTATACGGCAACTGTATAATTAATAAACGATTTACAACTTGACATGTCAACAGTGCAATTATGGGTTTTTTTTTGTTTTTTTAAACCAATCCCGACAACTATGCCATAATTCTGAATTCTAGTAGAGTTCATTTTGATTGTATTATCGAATGCGAGGCCGGGGGGTGTGCACGGTCATTTCTGCAGGATGATAATACAGGTGCTTTCTGTCTTTGGTCACTAAGTGTGTCAGCGTGGCAATGACACACAAGCAGTATATGAAGATAGAAATCTCCATCATGTTGTGTTCTGGCACCTCGGTGCCGTGCCAAAGCCTTAGCTAGGATGAACGTCTCCCTAAGGTGAGAAAGGACATGTAGGGCACAAGGAATTATCCATGCCTGATGTAGCATGCTTTATTTTCCTCATATCCTTCTGCTCTTTAGCACACGTCTCAAAACCCAAAAAACTTTGCTCGTCATACGCCTGTGTAGTTTTACGTCAGCTAATCTCATGTTAAAGAGTGTGTTTCGGCAGCGTTGTCCATGTTCATGTTCACGTTCTCAAGGCTTTTGCGTAGTGAAACTTTTTCTCATTTCTCTAATCTGATCTCTGACCTATTTTCCTTGATGGTTTGCTGTATGTTCTACTGCCTTCATGCTTTTAAGTTATCTCAATAATTCTCAATAATCTTATCAGAGATAATCTGATGTCTGACCTTCTAGGACTTTCGGACAATGTAGAAAGCTTACTTGACAATTTTCTTCTTTTTTTTTTAAATTCGATGCCTTTGGATGGAAACCTTTCTAATATTGTACATGCCCTGTGACATGCTTGAGACCTCGATATGTGTATAATATATTCATCTTCGTCTTAATCCTGTTCAGGGTCGCAGGGGGAAGCTGGCACCAATCCCAGCCAACATTGGGTGAGAGGCGGGACACGCCCTGGGCAGGTCACCAGTCTACCACAGGGCGACACAGAGAGACAGACAACCATTCACACCTAGGGCAATTTAGAGTCGATTAGAGGCAATTAAATCCCCTCTGTGCATGTCTTTGGACTGTGGGAGGAAACCAGAGTACCCGGAGGAAACCCACGCGGACACGGGGACACGGGGAGAACATGCAAACTCCACACAGAAAGGCACCCTTGCCGAACCCGGGGCTCGAACCCAGGACCTTCTCGCTGTGAGGCAACAGTGCTAACCACTCAGCCACCGTGCCACCCATGTGTATAATATATTAGCGGTTAATTTAGAATTTGTGAAACGTCTACACTGGAGTCTGTTTTCTGAGCATGCCCTTAAGCAATTAAACAAATATTGATCCGTGAGAACGCGGATTATAAATTTCCCAATGAGAAATATTGTCTCGTTATGTCTATTTATATATGGGTTTACAGTTATATTTATATATTTGCCAGACTTGTTTATACGCTTGACCAGTTGAGGGTTAAGTGCCTTGTCTAACAGTTTCTCGAGCTGACCTTGGACTTGAACTCATAATGTTCTTATCCTGCGCAAGGAAAGACACTCGAACAGATGTTTCCTTGGGCTCTGTACAATATCGAGCCTTTCGCTTGCAGAATGACATTTTAAAGCTGTGATAAATCAGTGATAGTTTTTAACCAATAATGAGGGTATCATGAATATATGAGAAAATGAGCAGAGCCTGTGAGATGTTTAGTTTCCTGAATAAATCCATAGAGAACATTTTATTTCTTATGACAGGTATTTATGTGGCCCTTACAGTGTTTTGATTACATTGTTTTTATAGACTGCCCAGAATTCTTGGCTAATCTTAAGGCTTTAAATTATGCCTGTCATGATCACGACTGTTTATTCGCCGAGCTAGGGTTTAGTCTTCGTCTCTTTTCCGTAATACGTTTCCACGTCTAGATGGTAGACTCATAATAGCATAAACATGGCACCTAAAAGAATAACAACAATGGATTAATATCTTCACGAACGCTGCTGATCATGCAAATCATCACAATAAATGTAGATTTAAAACAAGAAGGCAATATCTGTGCTAAATATAAAATAATAACAATACATCTAATTCTTTCTTTACTTTTTCTCCCTTCTTTGGGTGGACGTGGTGTAAATCTACCATAACGCCGCATTGGGAAGGGAATTCCCGCTTTTCAATCAACACTACAAGAGACATTATTACTAAGGTGTTGAGTGGACTTAGTCTTTCATGCGTATAATAACATCGCCAACATTTCTCTATATTGTTGAATGAATGCGGCGGAGAGTGCACGAAAGTGTCACGGTCATTCACGGGGACGGATTCAATGTCAACAGGATCGTTCATTTACCGCGGTTGAAACATTCGCAAAGCACAAAGTGGCCTCATCCTTTATTTCAACAGTGAACACACACACGATTACAGACTGACACGGGAATTTCATCATATTCGCAATTTTTCATGCAGTGTGGCACATCTGGAAATATCTGGATGGTTGGAATACAAAGCGTCCCTGTGGCCTCTGTACCAATCCATCTATATATTTACTGCTATTTTGTATGATTAACTCGGTTTTATCTGTTTATCTGAAAGTATTACTCGTAGCCACAATGCACAACGGCCATAACAATACAATATGTCTTGGGTCTTCACAGGCTTAGGCACAAAACGGCCAGTATTGCTGCAGGATTTCATTCCAGGCAAATAGAAGGCAAATTTTAGACTTGACAGGACCTCACCCTTGGATGAACTGAATAAGTGGAATTAGGTGGGGCTGTTGCTTGCTTGCTTGGCATGAAAACACTGGTCCTTTGTGGATAAGACTGAAGACCCGTGCAGTAGGGGTTATATTGGCGTATACGAGTTATATTCGACTAGATGTCCAATCTGGAAAATTTTTTTTCGCTCAATGGAACAACAAAGTAACAATCCAGAACAAAATAGTTTGTCACGACCTGCACAGTCTCTCACAAGACTTGAAAGTTAGGTTTGTTGAGTAAACATGAAATTGCTAAAAGCGTATCAGGATATCAACACAACACTCGGGAGCAAAATAAGGATACAACTCATTCATTCATACTCACCTTCAGTAACCGCTTTATTCGGGTCTGGATCACTGTGGAACGTTGGGCATACGCCAGGAACCCCCTGGATATCCCACATGGGACACGTGTCCATTACAGGACATCGTTCACACTCACATTCACACCACAGAGCAACATCAGAGTAGTCTCTAAGCCATATGGGTCAAACTCAAAGCCTGCGGTACAATTATATCCGGCCTGCACGATCATTTTAGATATCTTTTATTTTAATGGCCTGGCAATATGAAGCACCGATAACACACAAAGTATAAATCCTATAATGCAGCGCAACAGCTGCCTGACCGACCGATAGGCTACCTGCGATCATTCCCCCGTCAATGATGTCAGATCAATCAAGCGTCTGTTGATGTATACAACCCTGATTTCAAGTCAAAGCTAGCCCCTAACCCTGGCCAAGAGAAAAGTTGATTCAGAAAGAGAGTCTTTCAAAACCGGGATGCTGAGTATACGTTTACTGACATCGCCGCCGGTAAACCTGTGTGTCTTACTTTACCTCAAACATACAGTACACCAACTTATTGACGAGAAAAGATGCCAAGCATCCAGCTCTGATAAAATGGCATAAGAGCACAGAAAATTTGATTTGTTTTTGTTTTAACTTTTACTTAAAAGCACAATTTTTATTTATATTTTCAGGGTGGGTTTTTTTTTAATATATATTTTATATTTGTATAATTTTAAGGAGATATTTTGTCTGTTTCGATTCATATTTATGTTCAGGAAAAGTTTATCCTGTTTGGCCCGCGACCTAAAGCGTGCTTTGAGTTTTGGCCCCCTGTTTGATTGAGTTTGATACCCCTGCCCTAAGCCATCTACTGGCTTCTGAGATACTGTACGCAAGGAAATCAGACCGGAAGCCCACCCAAACACAGGGATAACATAAACTCCACACAGACAGTGTCCCAGGCTCAGGATTCAAACAGAATACAATACACATCAATACAAAATGAACAGTTCGCAGAATGCAATTTATAGTACATACACTTACATTAAGAAAGTTTCTGCTTCTTTTATTAAGGTTCAATTTCAGTATTCCCCAAAACATAGACATTGGTTTCCTCTATAAAAAAAAAAAAAAGAAAAAGTCTCAAAATTATTGTCATAGAATCTCATCTACAGTCTACTGCTGACACATGAATGATACTACCATGAAATATGAAAGACCATGAAATCTGATCATTTTAAGCTCGCCTGTTCGGTTTATAAAGGAGAATTTGTAAACGATGGCAATTTCTACAGTTTTGTTGATTATGAATATTGCTTCGGCTCTGAAAATGTCCATAATAATTCGTGCGTCCATGGGAGCTTATTTGCATTGCGAACGAATCTAGCCACATGCGTAGTTGATTCACGTAACGAATTGGGACAATAATGCAGTGTTCATGCGCCCAGAATGGCCATTTATTTCTCACGATCCTAAAAAAAGTCACAATTATTCAATTTTCTTCCATTCTTAGTCTCCTAAGCTGGTCTGCCTTATGAGAATAAAAGAAATAAATTCCTTCCTGTTATGCAGGTTTGCATTCAGATATATTTTGTCGAGTATTTCGTACGCAATAATAATAAATCATACAAGATATATTATTAAACCTATTCTCAGGTCCTGCTCTTAGTTAAGACATAATAATAATAAAAAAAAGAAGAAGAAGATTGAGCCATAACTCAGGACAGAGCTGTCTGCGAAAGTAAATAATGTCTTATGAGATTGAGTCGGGCCCACTGCGCAAGGTGGATAATGAAAGGGC
>JAQLOM010160772.1:0-12337 GCA_030068315.1 Chrysichthys thysi
CAGATAGTATTGACAACAATTAACCTCCTCATGACTGCTTGAATAACTTTGGACAGTTTAGTGTATGTTTTCCAAGAAGTGGCGCTAGCCGTTGTTTGCCAAAACAGATAAGTTACGGTGGGTTTATCAAAATGGCGTCCACGGGGTACTTCTGCCTGTTGCGTAAGTGATCCATCTTGCTCCGCTGTACAATCTTTGCCGTTGACTGACAGATGATGACAATACTGAGTTCCGCAAAATGACAACATCCACGACTTTAGTTCCGATATCAAAATGGAAGCGGAGCCCATCATTGCTTTCAGCCACCATCCTGTATTATACTTCTGATTTGTTCTTTTGGTGAAACATTTAGCCAGTCGTGTCTTAACTAAAGATTTGTCTGATTTTTGACAGGAAGAATCTTGCTGGAAGGCAGTAATATAGCTGGCTGTTGTGCCATAACAAACCAGAAAAAGTTACAGCTTTGATCTATAAACTGTAGTATCTGTGAACTAGCAGAAGTTAAACTCACTGTTTGGTCCGTATGCATACACTAGAGATGTATTTATGGTCTTGTAGCAAAGTGGGAAATATACAAAGCGGGATAACCAGAGTGCGGAACGAGTGAATGGCTTTATATGTGGAGATCAAATTTAGAGAACACCTTAGAATTTCTTAAATGTCAAGGTCACTCCATAGTCCTATGTGGAAATGATCCAAACAGGAGTAAAAGAGCATGATTTTAACCAGATGTCATGAGTTACACACATTCAGAAGCACAGGATAAGAAACTTAATGAGAGATTTGAAAAAAAAAAGGACACCCATCAAAATTAGAGAACACTTTCAGATCCCTCCCAGTTATTGGCGTTAATCTAGCAGCAGATGCTAATTTCCTTAATTTCCAAATAGGACTCCATATTGACCTTGATGTTTAGGACATTGTAGGTTGTTCTCTAATTTTGATCTCCACTGTATGTTGATGGCCCTAATGACTAGCGTTTAATGACGAAGCAGTGGGTGATGAGCGAATGACTTCCCGTGTGTACGCCCCTTAACTCCGTGCCTTTTTGTTGAAAGGAAACCTACGTATGTGGGATGCATAACACTATCCAAGGAAGCAGAATCAGATAAAAGAAAGAAGTATAGTTTCAATGAATTTGCAATTCTTCTCACAGGAAGCAGGGTCTCTTTATTGAAAACGAATAAATAAAAAAAATAAAATAAGTGGATTTCTAAGTAGAATCTAAATAGTTACATTTCTATTGAACCCATATCTATCTATTCATACATGGACAGAATGAATTAGACAAGACCGGTCCGGCTTGAGGCAGAATCAAGTGAAATCAGATCTAAATATCTTGCTTTGTATAAATATTTACACGCCTTGATCACTTTTTTCTGCATTTTGTAGTATTAAAGAGTAGAACTGAAATTGAATCCATTGGGATTATTGGTCAGGAATCTTCACAACACTGGGCTGCAGGACTAGAACTCACAACATTCACAGATATGATTTACTATTTACAGGCGGTCTTGTTTACCATGATCTAGGGGCACCATATTTCCAGGTCTACTGTATTTCTAGATCTTACAAGAGGATGTGAGTCGGTATATGCTTCCTTCTATTGCTCCAAAATAAGAATAATAATCATCAAAACATCCAAACTGGCTTTTTCATCTAGTGTCCATGGGTTGTAGCCGATTTGTTGCAAATGAAGTGTTATAGTGTCCACTTTACTGCTCGGAACTAATATAGCAGGAGTTCGTCATAGAAATTGAAGTGCTTCAGAAGAAGTAAACAGCTTGGCATTAGGCCAGAAGATCAATTTACACATTTATATGAATGAGTAGTAGGGTTTGAATGACAAACAAGGGCTTGATCTGGAGAATGAAAAACACTAGGTGTGTGTGTGTGTGTGTGTGTGTGTGTGTGTGTGTGTGTGTGTGTGTGTGTGTGTGTCAGCAATACATGCAGTTGTGCATTTATCATTTTATATAAGAAATATACACTATAGGTAAACCATGGACATGCATGCAGAAACACACACACACAGACAGACAGACAGAGACACGCACACACAGTGGTGTCTGTATGAAACCCACCTGCACAATCCCCATCTACGTATCTTCTGTCAGAGCCATCTCTTGTTCTGGATGAAGAGCAGCTCAAATGCCACCTACGGTCTTTTCAGAGGCTCCTCTTAGGCAGCTCAGATACCAACTTAAGAGAGCATGCTCAAAGATGACATCAGCATCTGTAGTCTCAAAGGAATGCTGGGAAATGGATTTCTTACAGGATGTGGAATGAACTGGGGGAAATATCACAAGCAGTGATTGAGAATGCTCACTAGATGGTAGTGTTGTAGCTCCAAATATTATTAAAAAAAAAAATAAGAATAAAAATACAGGTGGACGACAATGAAAGGTCTTGGGCCACCTTGAGCCCAAGAAGAACAGCTTCTGCTGATTCCACATATCCACATGGAAGTGCACTAGGAGGAAGAACACAATTCGTTCCAAACCACAAAATGGTTGATAGTTCTGATTGTGACAGAGAGTGCTGGTCATCCCAAATCAGGTCATCCCAAGAGGGCTGAGACCTGGTGACTGCAAAATCCATAGCATATTATTTACAACAGGTCCATCCTCTTCACATCATCCGTTGCCTTCTGATGAAGGGTGGAGTCCTTCCTGGGAAGAAGGCTTACCCATCAAGATAGAAATAGTTCCTCAGTCAGAAGCATTTTACATTGGTTTGCAATAAGTCTTCATTCTAAGGAAGCAATGGAATAAAATAATATCAATCAAGTAAATATATTATAAATAATTTTATGGTCTCACAGCAACAAGGCTGATCCATCCATCCATCCATCCATCCATTTTCTACCACTTATCTGGATCCAGGTCACGGGGGCAGCCATCTTGGCAGTGATATCCATTGCTCCCTCTGCCCAGCCACCATCTCTAGCTCCTCTAACGGGATGTCAAGGCATTCCCAGGCTAACCAAAAAATGTAATCTCTCCAGCAAGCCCTGGGTGCGCCCCAGGGTCCAGGTTGGACATGTCTAAAACACCTCCTGTGGGAAAGTGTCTTGGAGACATCCTACCCTACCAGATGCCCAAACCACCTGACCTGGCTCATGTCGATGCACAGGAGCAACAGCTCTCCTTAAAGCCCCTCCTGAATATCCAAGCTTCTTCTACAATTTCTAAGGCTGGGACCAGACACTACAGAGGAAGCTCATTTCTGCCACTTGTATCTGTGAGCTCATTCTTTCTTTCATTACCCAGAGCTTGTGACCATTGGTGAGGGTAGAAACATTGACCAGCTTGACCAGTAAATCAACAGACTTGCCTTTCATTTCAGCTCTCTCTTCACCATGACAGGCTGATTAAGTGTCCATATGATTGCTGATGCCCTATCTGTTAATCTTCCGCTTCATTTTTCTTTCGCTCGTGAACAAGACCCCAAGAATCGCCTCCACTTGAGGAAACAACTTATCCCCAATTCATCCTTTTCCAGCTGAGAACCATGGCCTCAGTCTTGGAGGTGCTGATAGTCATCCCAGATGCTTCTCACTCAGCTGGACCATCCCAGGGTACCCTGGAGATCACAGCTCGACAATGCCAACAGGACCACCTCATTTGCAAAGAGTAAAGATGCAATTCTGAGGCCCCTGAACCAGAACACCTTCTAACCCCTGGATGCACCTAGAAATGTCGTTTAATTTTTTTTTAACAGAGTCTGTGACAAAGGGCGGCCCTAGAGGAGTCCCACACCTACTGAGAACAAGTCTTATGCAAACCCAGCTCTTGTTTCATTTTACATGGGCCAAATGGCTCATATCAGCAGGTCTTGTAACCATTCAGTATCCTTGAGAAGGTAAAGAGCTGGTCCAGCATTACCCAACCAGGACAAAAACCATAATGTCCCAGCACTCTGACATAGGCCTTCCCAGGGAGGGTGAGGTGTGTGATTCCTCTAAAGTTGAAACACACCCTCCAGTCCCCAGAAGATCAGGACCACTACCACAGTCTGCCAATCCACTGGTACTGTCTCCAACCTCAAGTCAACTTTTGAAAAGGCATGTTAGCGAAGACAGCCCAGCAACATCCAGAGCTGTCAGGAACTCAGAATGTCATCTGCTTCTGGAGCCAGGCCACTGGAGAGTCTCTTGACTACTTCAGCAACTTTAGCTTCAGAGTGGACAAAAATCCAGCCTCTCTCCAGGAGTTTGGTTCTGGACCTTGTGCCGTTGGTTGACCTGAGCTTAACTATATCTAGGCAGTATCTCACTCCCTCTCACACTAGCTCAGACCACCAAGGCACCTGCCTTGTACTGCCACCCGATCTACAGTGCACTGAACCCTTATGGTTCTTCCTGCAGGTGTTCAGCCCACAGGAGGACGGACTCACTTAGCCCATTCGAGCTATGCCTGGCCAGATCCCATGAGTAAAGGCCTGACCAAGAGGTCCATGCTGATGTGCTCCTTTCCCAGGCTTGGCTCCAGGGTAGCGCCCTGGTATCCCTGTTCCCTGTGAGGTAACTAAGTCCCTGTTTTGTTTTGTTTCTCATAACTTTGGAACTCCCCTTTGGAACTCCCCTTTGTCTTTGTCTAGATCAATTTGCCAAGCAAGACCATACCAGGGGCATGTTCCCAGACACCATAACTTCTAGGATTCAGTGATTCCCACAAATGTTGTGCTTTTATTGGAAATCGTTTCATTTCAGTTGAGTTTCAGGTTGAGGGTGGCACCATGGTGTATTGATTAGCACTGTCACCGCAGAGCAAGAAGGTCCTGGGTTTGATCCCTGGGGTCGACCTGGGTGCCTTTGGGTGTGGATTTTCCAATGTCCTCCCCATGCCTACCTGGGTTTCCTCCAGGTGCTCAGGTTTCCTCCCACAGTTCAAAGACTTGCACAAAGGCGATTAGGCTAATTGGATACTCTAAATTGCCTGTTGGTATGAATGTGTGTGTTGTCCCTGTGGTGGATTGGTGACCTGCCCTGGTTTTACCCTGCCTCTCGCCGAAGACACCTGGGATTGGCTCCAGCTTTTCCCCGTCACCCTGAACAGGGTTAAGAAGTAGAAGATGAGTCAGAGTGTGAGTTTCAGGTTGCACAACACAAGAAAATGTAGAAGTCCAAAGGAGGGTGATTACTTACGCAAGCCACTGTATGGACTCAAACAAACGCTTTATTGATAACAGTGCTAGTGAAGAAATAGTCATTTGTTCAAATGTGGGAATTAATTATAACATTTTCATGAAATCTATGACATTTTCATTCCTATTGGTTTGGTTCTGTTAGGATTTTATTCGTTCTTAGAATCTGTTTTGTATATTTTACCTTTATTGCATATAACTAAATATAGACTATTGGAGAATCCACAACATAGAGAGCTTTTAATCGGATGCTGGTGGCCAAAACACCCACTTCTTCAGCATATACTTTACTATAGCTCATTGTAAACACATACTCCTAGCTTCTGTTGCTTCTGTTTTACATGAGAAGATTACTTGGTCTTGACCACTGACTTACAGTGTTCGTTAATTCTCTTAGCTTTTAAGCTCCTTCATCCAAAACCCCACTAATGTGAGTGGCTCAAGTATTAGAAGTCACCCAGGAGTAGTAAATGGACATGGATAGGCATCAGGCCTATTGGAAGCCATGCACAACGATACAAGGACATGCATGATATGTCCGGAATGCTGAAGCAAATCTCATTAAAAAATCAGGAGAAAAAACACATAAATAAATAAATATTGAAAAAAATCGGGCTTGGTATTTTAGGAGTAATAAAGAACTCGTCGTGGTTACATACACGGTTACAGAAGATTACTTTTAAAAAGCTTGCACTTTTCTTTAAGCCAGAGTTTCTGTTTCTTTGGAAGGCCTCATGAATTTTTATCCTGATGTTTGATGAACCAGTGAGTGGGCCGTAGGTCAAGTCTAAGCTGCTCCATCACCCACGTGTCTCTTTGGGCACCTTCCATAAACTCCTCCAATGAAATCTGGCCTAGAAAATAATACAAAAAGCACAAATATAAGCTTGCATTACTATGAATACACATTTCATAATACTGAATTTCTTATTTTAGATTTCTTTCTTTCTTTCTTTCTTTCTTTCTTTCTTTCTTTCTTTCTTTCCCTCACAAGCTGCAAATGGCTAAAACATTTACTACTTGATTTGGCAACTCACCATCATGATTTAAATCAACAAGCTCGAAGATCCTGTCACTTATCTGATCTGGATCTTCAGAATTTGAAGGGTTCTCATAGTTTCTCAACTTGCAGATTATCTGTATACAGAAGTAATGTGACAGTATGGTTAAACCTACCAATGCTGTAATGAAGAAATTACACAATTTCATTTAAATTCATCCTTTCCGGATGCTAATACTCCCTCTATATACAGTAGGGTCCCAAAGTCTGAGCTTGCTCATGAAAATCCTTCTATTTTCTATGTTGTTGTTTTTTTTTTCTTTAACGTGGTGTATTTTTTACACCAAGAAACAACAAGAAGAAATATTTACAGAGATTTCAGAATTTCTTAGTCTTTGGTATGTCCCATTTCTCCTTTAATGGCAGTGCGCAATTGAGCAACCCGACATTCAAATCAAATCATGCAGATTCAGGTCAAGACCTGAGGTGGCTGGCCTACAACAGCAATAGGTTCCAATCTGAGGCTGTCTACTTTTGGCGAGTCTGTGCACCTGATACTCCCAGATTCTTATTCTTGACTGATGGAAGAGGAACCTGACGTGTTTTTCTGCTGTCGTAGCCCATCTACCTTAGCCCATTAACTGCCAAATTTTCCTTCGGAAGATTTTCATGTGTTTTTATTAATTTACATCCAAATAGTAACAAAAACATCTACTTTCAAGAAATATGACTGTTAATATTTCTGGAATTTCAATTTGTAGTCCCAAATGGGGATCATGTCACATGCCATCTATTTTTTTTATGTCATTCATTATATTATCCCCAAATGGGGACCACGGGAGCTAATGGATTAAGGTTTGATGTTTTGTACATGCTGAGATTCTTTTCTGCTCACCATGGTTTTAAAGAGTGATTATATGAGTTATTACATCTTTCCTTCCTATTTTCCTCCATCCTCTCTTATCAATAAGGCATGTCCAAACACAAAACTGTCATTCAATCAGTTTTTTTTGTTTGTTTCTTTGTTTCATTTTGTTTCTCACAACTTTTTTTGTAGACTCAAGAAACTAAAGCGTTTTGTTAATGAAAATCGCAGAAAGTCACAAGTTTCTAGAATACTCAAACCAGCCTATTTGGCACCAACAGCCATGCCATGGATAAAGTCACAGAGATCACGCTTCTTCTTTATTCAGATTTTAATGTGAACATGAACTATAGCTTTGGATCTGGATCTGCATGATTTTGTACATTGTGCTGTTGCTACATTATTGGCTGATTCAAAAAACTGCACGAACGAGCACGTGTACAGGCGTTAAAATGAAAGTGCATGGTTAGTTTGTACTATTTATACTGCTGGTTCAGGATTCCAAAGAAAAATGCACCACTGATTTCTCTACAGCAAGTCAGAATTACCTTAACTACATGTGCCACCTCGTTTCTGTCCAGTCGCCCATTCCCATCTCTGTCATAAACTTTGAAAGACCACTTAAGCTTATCCTCAAGCTTGCCCCGAAGGACCAGATGCAGTGCAGCCACATATTCCATGAAGTCCATGATGTTATCCTGAAAAATATCGAGGTCAAATGTTAGTCTGTTCATTTAAGGTCAATCAATTCTTTAAATGTTTAAACCACGAAGTAAGTCCATTTAATAAAGAGAAAATCTCTTGAGGTTGGCGATGTTATCAGAAACTAATCAAAAATGGATAGTGTGAGGCTTATCTTGTTAGAGAAAATTTCACCATATTAATAATTATACATGTCTCCATCTGTGTAATTGGAGATAAACGTACAGTTTTAGAATGAGCTCATTAATATAAACCGTGTAGCTGGAACTCGTGTCACAGAAAATGAATCACCAATTTTTTCCGATCAATCAAAAATGAGAAGTCAACAGAGCTGTGATATAATAATCCCTAATTAATCATAATTAGGAATCGTGCCTGGCCAGACTAATTTCATATTTCATGAATGGGAATCAGAGCACATTCACCTGCACCATCATGATACTTACATGATTAGTATCGAATGATCTAAACAGATTGTCCATGTAGGCAGATTCTTCCACGGATGAGTCACACGTGATCCCAAAGAATCTTTTGAATTCATGCAGGTGCAAGTTTCCACTAGGACACTCGCTTGCAAACTTCTTGTACATCTCCTGAATCTGAGAAAGAGCTACTTCACTGTTCTCTCTGCTCTGTGCTTGTCCCATTATTCTGTTACACAGCTGTGGATTTAGGCAGGTAAAAAGACATGTGTAAAAATTAGTTCACTTGAATCGCAATGGTCCAGCGTGGTCCATGGCGATTTAGCCATTGTCTTGTGACGGGACAAGATGAAGCATGCTCCTTCACTGCTGTTAGTGGATTAACTCTTGAGTGCTCGGTATTTTTAGACGCAGATTCCAATCCAATAGTGTTTCAGTGGTCTCTGCTTAATCCCCAGTTTCTGTGGTAGAGGGTCCTAGATTATTAGAGAACTCATCTGCCACAGCAACATTCACTAATAAGTGACAGAAACTCAACAAATTAAATGACTTAATGATACGTGCAGTGAGTGTTCTTTGAATCCTTTTCCCATGGTGAAATATTTATATGCATAAGTGAAATATTTCTCACAATGTATAATATACAGTATATTAATACAAATAATTATATACACAGGTGCTCTCCGGGTTACAATGGCCCAACTTGTGATTTTTCGAAGTCATGATGACGATTGTGATCTGCTGAAAATCGTGAAATATTTAGAAAATATTTGAAATTCATGGGAAGGCATCACAGGCAGGCCAACATAATAGCGTATGACGTACACGGACGTTCAGACATTGCCTGGAAGTACGCAGACGACACCCATAAGTACGTGGCCGACATCCAGAAGTGCGCATACGATGCCTGGAACACCCGCCTTACGCAATGCCTCACTCTCTCCCACAATTCATGGAGTTACCTCATGTATCAGTGTACTGCACAGTGCATTACTTTGGGTTTTTGTGATGTGTGATTATTAACGGAACAGTTTCAGCGGCGGCTGTCAGTAGCTGGAGCTCCGTATTCGTGTAGCGGGGTGTCGCGGCTGGACGGAGTTCAGAGACACAGTGCGGCTGCCTCCACCAGGTGCGGACCTCTCTGACAAACTCTCTCTTTTGGCAGAAATGTGATTTAAATGAAGTCTTCAGTGAGTGTGTGTGGTCTTCTACAGGAAAAGACTCCTGGGTAGGCTAAGCTAAGCTAGGCTAAGCTGGGCTAAGATAGCCTAAGTGTAATGGTGTTTAATTTGCAGAGAAGCACGGACACTGTGTGTCTGGCCTCTATGCCACCCTTAGTGGGTAGTACTTTTTCTCGTCTCCGCTGTGTTTTGTGAGTGTATGTGAGAGGGAAGCCAAGTTGGAACCATTTCTGGAACTGGTATTCAATTTATTGTGGTGGTGGTGGTGGGTCCTGTTTAAAACAAATAAAAGAAATGAACCTCCTGCTGTGCTTCGCAGGTTAACCTGCTCCAAAGCATAAAATATCGGTCTCCCTGTTAGCAAAACAGAGCACATAAAGACCTTGTAGCTCCGTGGCGTGGAGCATGATACAAAACTCTACAAAATAAATATTAAAACGACTGAACTTCAACTGATAACATAACTACATAATGTTTAAAACTAAATCACAATCACTCACTTTACCATGTTAAAACTTTACAATTCATGTTCAGCACGAGCAGCATTAACCACTCCCCTCTTCCTCATTCAGGAAGTAAACAACGGCAGCAGTCTTATAGTGACAGTACCCAGAATACAGACACTTCCAAATTGCACTTTTTTCTTAAATGGGACTGACTCAAATAAAAGAACTTTTGAGATGTTGGTGAAGTTTCAAACAAACAGGAAAAACAATAAATTATAAACCTATAAGTTCAACCTGGTTACATAAACTAGGCTAAGCTCAGCTGAGATACCCAAGCTAAGCTAAGTGGTTCAACGCAGTTGTTTGACTTACGATATTTTCGACTTACAATGGGTGTGGCCGAACACATCTCCATTGTAACTTGAGGACTACATGTATGTATGTATATATATAGTCAAGAATGGTGGACGACACAGGATGCATGTGCAGTATAAGTGATGGTTTAATAAAAATAGGCAGACAAAGCAGACAAACGGCAGGCAGGAATCATAAACGTAATCAGGCAGAGGTAACCGATGGGCAGACAGGCTGAACTGGGCTAGGCAGATAACAAGGTCAAATGAACAGTCCAAAGTCAAAGCACAAAATCCACAACAAGGCAAAAAGGGCAAGGCAGAAAACGGGCAAACAGGAAACAAACAGGGTCATGCACAGGGAGGCAATCTAGATAATAATGCTTGGCAATGGATACACACAAAAGTGGCAAGAACAATGCTTCGCAAATGTGTAGTGTGGTGCATAGTCCTTATATAGTCCATTGGGGAATACGTTTCACCTGCGCCTTGTTAGTATTCAGGTGACCTTGACCTAGGAAGTTCTTCGGCCTTTTTGTGAAGGCGCAGGTGTTCATGGGAGTCTGAGTTTTCCTGTGGACATGGGTTGCCAGAGTTTATGACATATATATATATACGGGTTTGGGGGGTGGCTAGTGGAAGTTTTTTGTGCGACCGGGGGCGGGAGGGTGGGGGGGGGGGGGGTGTTTCCCGAATACAAATATTTTTCCAAGTATTCGTTCGAAATTCGTATTCGTAAAAACCACATTATTTGTGCGTTTCCAAATACCGTATTCGGGTTCGGCTCCACCCCTAACATATATATATAAATTCAAGCAGAATTAAAATTCTATCATTTTAAATATTGGTGACTCCAAAAATGCTAAAAGGGAGAAAATATTTCATTTCATTTTCTCTGTGGTCCATGAGACATTCTTACAGCCAGTATCTGAATACCCATGTCAAAAGTAACACGCAACATATTCTTTTTTTTTTACAGTATATATATACATACACACACACACACAGCAAAACCTCTGGTCATGAACACCTCCGAACACGAACAAATTAGTTCCCGACCACAAAATCCGCCAAAATTTTGCATCCGGTCACGACCACATAATCGGGTCATGACTATCATGCATCATCAGGGTGGCTGTAAACTGGAGCCAATCCCAGGAACACTGGGTGTAAAACAGGAATGCAACTTAGCGGAACCTGTGCACCTCCCAGCATGTTTTTGTGAGGTGGGGTGAAACTAGAGAACCTGCAGGAAACCCATGAAAACATACGAAGAGTGACCCGAGATTAGGAACAGGGACCCTGGAGCTATTCAGCATGCCTTTTCTGAACCCCTCTGCTCAAATCCCTCGTACGTATACAACACTATGCCATAACACACTCAAGTTTTTAATTTGTTTGTTTGGTTTATGTTTATGTCTTATTGCTGGACGCACCCAAGGACCCATGATTTTTAACTTCTCATTTTAAATTGTAACATGCATTGTTTTGCTCTCACAAGCCATGAAGTGTACAAACATTTGCACCAAGGTTTACTCCCATCCTTTGAAATGGCCTGTCCGGGATTTAAAGCCTTGCAAGTTAATTAAGAGAGATTTGACATCTGTGACTTATGTGCTCCTCTCTTGTCCAGGGACAATCAGGCTGAAAACAATAGCCTTCTCATTATCCCTTGTGCAATAAGATCTTATTAGTCACACAAATCTGTTACATAACCAGCTCATCTTACTCTGAATCCCACTCCATCGGGGGGCATTTTAATCCTCCTGCACCCAAATTGCCCACTTGCCATTTCTACAGAGTCCTGATGTGTCGTGTGTAAGCTAGTCGGCTCGTTGAGCCGATTCATTTAGGGGAACTCTGGGAGTCAGTTTTCACATCTGAATAGCCGTAACACAGCCGAAACCGATCCTGTGACTATTTTGCAGGTGGTCACTAATGCTGCTAATCACACACCAAGAGAAATTCCTAATACATCATTCATGTTCTCCTGTTGACCTGCTAATGAGTAATTTCCAATATGTACTGTATAACTCACTTTATTCGTCTTCGTCTTCTTCCGCTTAATCCTGTTCAGGGTCGCGGGGGAAGCTGGCGACAATCCCAGCTGACATCGGGTGAGAGGCGGGATACGCTCTGGGCAGGTCGCCAATCCACCGCAGGGCGACACACAGAGACAGACAACCGTTCACACTCACATTCACACCTAGGGCCAATTTA
>JAQLOM010160787.1:0-12335 GCA_030068315.1 Chrysichthys thysi
GTATGATTTGTTTTCTTGTTTGATTTATTGTTTTGTGTGATTTTTGCTGTTATTTAGTTAATTGATTATTTTGCTTAGTGGAGCTAACCTGGAGGGTGGGGCTACAGTTCGCCTTGGCCTGTATTAGGCCCCAGTACCTCAGTAGGTGAGGTTGAGTGGTAATGGAAGGTCGTGTGTATTGAATCTCTCTTTGCAGTTGAGGGCCAGAGCTGTTAAGCATAGTCTGGCTATGCAATGAGTGGTAATGGAAGGTTGTGTGTATTGAAAAAAATAAAAAAATATTATCTCGTGAAACTTCCTGGGCTTTCTTTGTCTGCTCCTCCGCCGGTCATCCTGTCACAGTGGGCTTTATAGATAATTGGAGTAGTTTTGAGGGCAAGGCTGGCCTGCTAGGTCCATTGTAAAGACAGGACCATCTCAAGTCGGTCGGGACATAATATAGTGGAGTGCGTAACTAAAATGTCAAGTGCTTAGGTTCTACTATAAATTACAACAGCCAGTGTATGCTAAGACAAAAATAAAAACCACAATGCAAGTATATTCACACTTTTATTGGGGTATTTGCACAATAGAAACGGTCAGGCAGGTCAGATGGCCTGGCCGGTGTTGATGCCGCTGATGGTCCGGGGCAGAGTTCGGAGTGCTTGGAGCGTCCGTATGCAACCCTTTGCCCAGAAGAAGAGATTCTGGAAGAATAAAACACAACTTCAGTACACAACAGCCTGTAGTTACAGAGCAAACTGTGAAAAACTCAGACGGAGCATAGGCTTAGCATTGATGCTAACCATTAGCGTTGATGCTAACCGGCTGTGTCCGGGGCACGTCATCTCCTGGAAAACCTTCTCGTTCCATGTAGCTCCATCCAGCACCCCCTGAAGCTTGTCTTCAGCTAAGAAGCACAGAAAGGCCTGTACCTCTGCGTTGGACCATGGGACTGATTTTGCTGTCTCAATTCTGTATAAACAGTAGCTGTGGAGAGTTTTACAAATGGCAGGTGTGGCTGTTTATTGGTCATGCTACGCAACCAGTGACTCCACCCTCTAGCCAATCGGTGACCGACAGCCTCCTGACGTCGCTTTTGGTCCCTACTTGGCCCTGTTGGAACCGCAACGAGGCAGGTACTAAAAATGGTACCTGCTTGGCCCGACTCGGCCCGACTCAGCCCGGCTTCTGCCAATGGAAAAACAGTGGAGCCAGAGCTGAGTTGGGCCAAGAAGGTACTAGTGGAAAAGGGCCTTTATTGTGACCTGTCAATTTTGACAGGTCAGGTCAAAAGGTCATCAATCATAGTAATATGACAGGTGGGGTCAAAGGTTAATGGAAGTCATAAATTTGAAATGATGTAATCATATTCCAAAAATTTGACAGGCGTCATGTTTTCCATACAGTTATTTAAAGACAAAATTTTTCACCAGATGTGTGAACTTCCCCTAACCTCTGTAAGACACACACACACACACACACACACACACACACACAAACAAACACATATTGATGAGGTAATGAAAGTCATATATTTGAATTGAGCATCATATTCCAAACAATCTTGACAGGTGTTATGTTTCCCATAGTATTTAAAAGAGAACTTCCAATGAACGTTCCTAAACCCCCTCCCCCTGTCACCCATCAACACACACACACACACACATATATATATATATATATATATATATATTGATAACTTAATGGAAGACATATATATGAAGTGAGCATCATAAACCAATTAAACTTGACAGGCTTTAAAGAGTTCTCAGAGAATTATTTAAAGCAGATGTGTGACACCCCCCCCACACACACAAGAACACACGCCCCACCACTCCTCCTCCCCCCTGTGACGTATGCATGCATCAGACAGACACGTGATTTCAATACAATAAAGAACGTACTTTTCCGGATGTAAAACAACGATCTTTAATTTCAAGCAAAACTATGGCCTTATGTCCCACTGCTCCTAAAAAGCTGACAAAATTCTTCAGCATTTTCACATTTGAAAAGCTTAAATATTCACTTATATCGGATGATTATTCGGTTGGGTATATTTTAAATGAAGAGGATTGCATTATTTTATTCAATTTAGCTGCTCATCAGTCTGAGGATTGGCTTAAAGCTAGTGAGACCATATCTTTTGACCATATTAACTGGGAAAGATTCCAGAATTGGTGCAAAGACTTTGATGACTTTGTTAGACTGGATGTTTTTTCATCAGATACTTTCAAATATAAGTGGGAATCAACTTCAGGATGTGTTTACAGCATCAAAGCGACATATCTTTGCAAGAACAATGTTCACATAAAGTTGAATAAGCACATGTTTTTCAGTCAGATCAATACAAGCATGAGTTTTCTCGAAAGTTAAGTAAACCTAAAGAGATGATTGTCAGCAGATTTATGAGGGGGGTCATAAAACTCAGGAAATTTGTCTAAGAGTGGAGATGTCACCCCAAAGGGAGGTTCTTATCTTCAAAATTAGTTAGCATAGCATAGCAGTGGTCACCTTCAGAGCATGAATAATCAATAGAATTGTCTCTTTATGTGAGTGAATGAATTGTCTTCCCCTTGAACTTTTTTGAGATCATCTTAATCCAGGAATGAAAACTTATTATCATGGAAGTGGTATATTCTAAGGTTGACTCTGCCACATACACACTGCGCACACACACACACACACACACACACACACACACACACACACACACACAGACAGACAGAGTGTGCACAATGGCTCACCGAATGAGGTGATTAGGATGTAATTATTGAAATTATATGCTGTTGCCCATTGAACACATAGGGACAATTTAAATTTTTTTTAGATGTCTCTGATACCTAAGAGAATGTTTTACTCTTCAGAAAAGATTCTCTTTATATAATGACTTCAGAGCATATTGAAATAACAAGCTCTCTGACATCATCATCTGAGAGAATGTTTTACATTTACAAACCAAACCATAAATGCAACACATCACAACCATAAACAAACAACACAACACAACCATAAACATCCAACACAACACAACCACAATCATACATCACAACCATAAACAACCCAACCCAACCATAAACAATCAACACAACCCAACCATAAACAAACACAACACAGCCCAACCATGTACAACCAAGAGAAGACAACCCAAACATAAACACAACAAATCACAACCATAAACAACCAACACAACACATCTCAACCATAAACAACAAAACACAACCATAAACAACCAACACAACACAATCATAAATAACCAACACAACACAACCATAATCAAACACATTGCAACCATAAACAAACAAGCACAGCACATCATAACCATAAACAAGCACAACACATCACAAAAACACCACATCACAGCACAACCATAAAAAAACAAACATCACAACCATACACAAACACAACACAACCATAAACAAACAACACAACACAGCCATAACAAAACAAAACAAAGCATTTCCTGTTTTTTTTAATTCTCTGTTACAAGTTTAAATTTGGTAACATCATATTGCGTACACAAATGAAACAGGGAGCAAATACCTTTTTCATGACTGTGAGTAACATAACACACAAATATGCCTTCCTTTAGCAGTTCATCATTCTTCTGTATTGAGCAGGCCCACCTCCCTGATTAAATCCTCTGCATCACTTCCATAAACACGTCTTTGGGGTAGTCACTGACCTCTCTGCTTTAACACAGCTGGTGGTGTGACTGCTGTTTTCTCACTGGTCACCCGGAGCTTCCATATGTGAGTATTACAAAATCCACATCTCCTGAGATTTCCAGGTTGCATTAAATGAGCATCGAGCCGACATTTCTAGGAGTTGCACTGCTATATGACATGATTTCTCTAGTGTAAACTTCCACTGTTCCACTGTTCTGTAGGAAGCATGTGATTATTGTATCGGTTGCAGTAGCATTTTAGATAATGGTATGTGAAGTCAAAGAGTGGAACATCATTGTCTTTAAATAATCAAAATACTATACTGGTTAACAACTTGAATTAGTGTATAATGTATTTGTACACTTTTTTTTTGTTTTATGAACAACAAATAAACACTTTTGGGGTTATTTAAATCTCACTTATTTGGTTGTCAAAAAACAAACTACTTCTGCGCTCACCCTTGTCAGAGATTTTTTTTTTTCCAGAAAATCCACATAAGTCTGTTTTTATGTATTACCCACTGTTATTTACTTATTCAGTTTCATTCTGTAATCAAATGGCATGAACCCAATGCTAAAAGTTAAAACAGACCTAACTTTTAGCCATCGAATCATGAGGTATCAGTGCATGCCATTTTTAATGTAGATTTTATTTGATGTCTAAGGTTTAGCATTCTGTTAATTAATCCTCCTGCCCAAAGCAGCCTCCTCTGAGAATTTTCAAACTTTCTCATGTTACATATGAATGTAAGCAAGCTTTAAATTAGTTTGTACAAGATGACACAATTTATGTTTAAAAATCTTTTACTGTGCCTTTTTTTTCTTAACACAATACATATTATTTAGCATACAGACAAAGGAGTTGATTTCTCGAAGCATATTGGCCTTGTTGGAGCATAAGTGTGGACCTGGGCAGGATTGTATGAATCTGATCATCCCGGCACACGCTGTTAGCCTGTAGTGCATGAAGATACTTTAAGCACATGAAGCAATTAGAGTATAAACATTGTGTATGTTTCTCGCACCAGGCTGTTATTCATAAACCTCAGAGTTATTGCAAATCATGTGTTAGGCTGTATAAACATGGTTCCTGTAGGACTTTAAGGAGTTTCCTTTTAGTCCTGTCGAGTGGTTCCTAAGGAGTGGTGAAATAATGATGAGAGATCAAAGGGTTAAGGACAGGAGTGTCTGCATCTGGCAACCACCAAGTTACCTATATTGTCTGAAGCCTAGGAGGCTCATCTCGGAGTGGTCATAAATACTGGGGGCAAGGGGGGGTATGATGTATACAGGAATGGTTTGCAATAAAGGTGGGAAGGCTCAGACTTATCTCACTGGGCTCACTGGGCACTTCAGGTCCACTTGGTTCAGTCAGCTTTTTGCTGGTCATTGTTGCATTGCAAGCTGTTTAACTGAGCCCCTTTGTTTCTCCGGACAAATAAAGTACATTTCTGCAATTGTCAGTCATGGTATAACAAATGTCTCTGTATTAGTAGTGTGTAGATATACAAGTATAGACATAATTGTACAACTGTTATACCACAGCTTTGGAAAACATATTCGTGTGTGACTCTTTCAAATTCAGCATTGCCTAAAGAAGGAACATTTGAATTGTACGGTAGGCCAATATTCACATCTGATCTATTTATATGCTTTCAGGTTAAAAAAAATAAATAATAAATAAATAAATAAAATAAAGAGACTTGTACATAACTGCTTTGTAATGGATATTTATGTATACTATTGTGCTAGAATAGTCACATTAGTTTTGTTTGGTTTTATTTTTACTAAAATATGAACCATGGTTTAACCATTACATTTTAATTTATTGCCTACAATTCAGGAAAGGAGTTTCTAATGACAACATGAAAGCTGCAAATGGTATCTTTGTGTATACTGTACAGAATATGTTCATACGGTGGATTCAGTGTTTCTTTTCACATATCACATTAGATAATTACTGTGACCTTCTGCTCTGAACTCACTTTCTATAGCTTATGCCATGAATTTTTTCTATAATCATCTAGGATTGTCATTTTCATATGGAATTTGCTCTGTGCTGCATATCTAGTTACCTCAGGTCAGACCTCTCCAGAGCTGCTAATTGTAGAAATCAGGACATTACATTACTCTACATTGTGTTTCTGAAACAGATACGTTGTATTATTAAGACAAACTTGGATACCGTTTTCTGGATGTGTTTTAGAATTGTTTTTGTCATGTTTTTTTTTTTTGTTTGTTTTTTGCTGTTGTTGACTTTATCAAGGTTCTTAGACCTTAACTGAAATTAGAGAAAGTTAGATATATTAATATATATTATGCCCTGAATATTTGATAAAGAAGGGAATTTTATTCACCACAGACTCAGTCTTAGTAACCTTGGATATTACTTGAGCATGTCTGCAATTATAACTGCAATTATAATATGACTTAATTTTTACTATACAATCATTCAGTGTTTTAAATATATAATCACTATGAATCTAATTTCCTAAACATACACATATTTGAACTGCTTCATGTGATCCAATACTGAAACCTGTGCAATTAATGCATTTAAATCACATCAATCACAGGACTCATACAGTTTTATGCAAGTGGAAAGCAGAACAGTGGAAGTTTACACTAGAGAAATCATGTCATATAGCAGTGCAACTCCTAGAAATGTCGGCTCTATGCTCATTTAATGCAACCTGGAAATCTCAGATGTGGATTTTGTAATACTCACATATGGAAGTGTTATGGCGAAAAGTGTCACAGATTTATAATTAATTAGTAATTTGTATGCAAATTGTGTGGGCTTAACTTGTGACGTATCTGTCTAGAAGTTATGCATATGCCATGATTAAAAATAAGCAGTCCACTGTAGCTTAGGCATAACAGACACAAATAGAGTTAAGATATTTGTAATTTGGTTTAATTGGTATAGACAATGGGTTAATATCTGTATTTTGTATGAGAGAGTTTCAGACCACAGAGGGTTAGATCAGGGTGAAATATTATTTATGGGGTCAGTTAAGGACAGGCCTGTGTACGAAAAGAGGAAGTTGAGCGGGCCTTACAGACACACACAGGAAACCAAGTGAAAAGTCCTATATCAGAAGCATTTGTATTTAAGGTTTGAAATTGTATGATTGTTGATTTATTGTTATCGAAGGGGTATGGTTAAGTTGGACCTACATGTTAGAGAAATGTTTTTGCTGTAATAGATATGAATTAGTATGGGTCAGAGTAAGGTCAAGGCCTGTAACCAGGTACACATTGTATTGTGCAATGTACCAGACTTTGGGACAAGGAACTTGAACTTGCTTGCCTGGTAAAAATTGGGGTTAGGAATAACAGGTCTAGACTGAACCAGTATGCTGGTGCCCAAACAAGGTCATGGTGATTGGGTCAGCGAAATGGGGGGCCTTTTACCAGAAACCATGTGATTGACGAGAATTAAGATAGCGGAAACTGCCCATAAAAGGTACACACCGGGATCGGATAGAATCATTCCAATTGCTAGCGACAGATGTAAATCAGCGAGGGGTGGTGAATTCTGATAGGCAGAGAGAATATTAAAGGCATGTGACATGGATGATTGTAATGTTTTTACAGAACATATATGCAGGATGTTTGAGTCTGAGTTTGGGTCTTCTTTTTGTCTTGTGTCCGAGAAGATCACAGTGCTTTATTTGAGCTAAATAAATTCTTCATTTTTTAAGGCATTTTTGATCAAGCTCATGTCAACAATATTACCAGGACAGCCTTCTTCCATCTGAGGAATATTGCTAAGATAAGAAACATGATGTCACAACATGATGCAGAAAAACTAGTTCATGCTTTTGTCTCATCTAGATTGGATTATTGTAATGCCTTACTATCTGGATGTTCCAGTAGGTGTATTACCAAGCTCCAATTATTCCACAATGCAGCTGCAAGAGTTCTTACTAGAATCAGAAGATTTGAGCACATCACTCCTATTTTATCTACACGGCACTAGCTCCCAATCAAATTTCACATTGATTATAAAATTCTGCTGTTGACCTATAAAGCACTGAATGGTCTTGCACCACATTACCTGAGCGATCTCCTGATCTTTTATGATCCATCATGCCCACTTAGATCTAAAGGTGCAGGTAATTTGTTAGTACCTCGAATACTGAAGGCTACAGCAGGTGGAAGATCTTTCTCTTATAAAGACCCACAGTTCTGGAACAACCTTCCAGTTAGTGTTCAAGGCTCAGACACAATCTGGAATCTGGTACTAATCCTAGCTGACTTCAGTCAAGAGGCACCAATCCACCACAGGGCAACACGCAGAGACAGACCACCATTCACACTCACAGGCAATTTAGAGTAGCCAATTAGCTTAATCTCCTCTGTGCATGTCTTTGGACTGTGGGAGGAAACTGGAGTACCTGGTGGAAACCCACACAGGCATGGGGAGAACATGCAAACTCCACACAGAAAGGCGCCCGTGTTGACTTTGGGGATCGAACCCAGGATCTTCTTGCTTTGAGGCAACAGTGCTACCCACTTTGGCACCATGCCACCAAGATGGTTAAAAATGAAACAGGAAAAATAATGATCGACAACAAAAGGGTAAACGTCACACTACCTGTTAAAGAGTTGATTAATAAAACATTATGTCCATATTGGTGTACTTTGTACACAGGAGTAGGGAATGCAACTCCAGAGCTTAATTTAAGATGAGATAATGACTAGATGGTCAGAAACACCATTATCACACCCAAGAGAATGAGTTTCTTTCTCCCTCATAAAGAACCACACTTTTGAATGTTACTGGAACTCAGGAAGTCAAGAAGTTGGTAAGTTTATGGGTCGTTGTGGAAAATATGGAATGTGTCCACCATGCCATTTTCAGTAGAAACTTTTAATGATCAATGGGGCGTAGTTAAAACAAAGGAGAAGAATGGAACAACTAGAGTAATAGTGAGATGGATAAAAAAGATTCAGTGGACCCTCGGTTCACGAACACTTTGGATGGCAAACAAATCGACGTATGAACTAAATTCATAATTGTTTGTTTAATTTAGCTTTATTTTTCTATAATTAAGGTTATGTTAATTTTATTCCATGTTTTATTGTCACACAAACCCATAATACACTTTTAAAAATTTGTTTTGAGGGCTGAAACACATTAATTGTATTTACAATAATTTCAGTGAGAAATTAATTTGGGTCATGAACAAATTGGGTTATGAACAGAGTCTTGGAATGGATTAAGTTCATGAGTCGAGGGTCCACTGTACCACCTGTTTTACAACAGCAAATGGCTTTAGCAGATATTTGGTGGGTATGTGGTGAAAACAGATTGAGACGAACCTTGGCAATAAGCTGGACAGGCCCATGAACTAGAATAAAGTTAATATCTGATATACAAATGTTCAAGCCTGGACAAGATTATTCTGATGATGCAGAGACTAAAATACATCAGTCAAAGCATTCTTTTGAGCCAAATCCTGCAGTATACATAGATGCTAATGGGCAACCCACACAGTAAAATCACCAGTGTTAAATCAACTCTAAGTGTTAAAAAGAATACTTTTGCAGTGTTTAGATAATTCTCTCTGGCCAGTGTTAATTTAACTCTCATTCCAGTGTAAGGAATTTAACTCTATCTCCGTGTTGTTCAGCCTACTCTGTTAGTGTTAAATAAAAAACTCTCGATAGTGTTGTTTTAACTCTTACTAAAGGTGAAACATTTAGTCAGGAGAGTAAATAAGTAACTCTAATTAGTCTTGTTTTAACACCATACAAGTGTGATTCATATCTACAAAGAGTGAATAAAAAACCCTGACTGGTGCAGATTTAACACTGATTATGGGTTCATCACACATATGAAGAGTGAAAGCATTAGGCCTGCATCCATTGGAATAAAAAATTTAAAAGTCTAATAAGTTGACATTTTAGTAACATTTCTGGACAAAAGAATTTCAGTTAATTTTTTTGTCTTGTCTTAAGGGTTTAAAAATGTTAATAAATCAAATCTACACATATTTTACTTAAAAATCAATAATGTTGACGTTCTGTTTCTCACAGAAAATGGAGGAACTGGTGTATGCTGGAACCAGATTCTCCCACTCTTTTGCTGCAAGCCCCCAGATATCAACTAAAAAACAGCGGGCACTACAACCATTAAAGTCTATGGGCCCAGCCGACCCTTCTTCCTTTTCAAGAGCTCTACGGCCGCAGCCACAATGCCAGGGCTCAAACCCTCCCTCATCTGCTGTAGGTGAACCAAAAACAATTGATAACAACTTTCAGTGACATGTGTTGGGTTCCCGCTACGACAGCTGCAGTACTCAGGAATGTTTACAGAACAAGCGGAAACCCAGTGCGCCTGTAGCCTTCTCTATCTCTGTTTTATTACGTGATAGAAAATCTAAGGCCTTTTCAAGCCGTACAGCTGACCCGTTTAATCTGCGGCCTGTTAGGTATCAAACTAAGACTGCTCTGGAGACAAAAAGTAATGGCATCAAGTTAGCCTGTTTAAATATTCGCTCACTAAAAAATAAATCATTCCTGATCAATGACTTAATAACCACATACAACCTGGATTTTATGTTTCTAAATGAAACATGGCTTGAAGACAGCTGCATGGCAACAGTCCTCAATGAAACAGCCCCTCCTAACTTTGCTTTCATGAGTGTCTGCAGAGCTTTTAGGAGAGGTGGAGGTGTAGCTGCTCTATATAAAGATGTCTATCAATGTAAACAAGTGTCATTTGGTCAGTACTTGTTGTTTGAATGTCTAGGGATTGTGCTGAAAGGTGCTCCACGAATTCTATTTATTATTATTTACAGGCCTCCAAAATACTCTCCATCTTTTGTTGAAGAGTTTACAGAACTGTTTTCAATGATTTCTTCAGAGTTTGATTGTTTTGTTATTGCAGGGGATTTTAATTTGCATATAGAAAATGCAGAAATCAAAACCACAAAAGATTCAACATGTACATGGCCCCACACGCAATCGTGGACACACTCTTGATTTACTCATTAGTAAGGGTCTAAACATTTCCTCCATTGTCATTAAGGATGTAGCATTAACTGATCACTTCTGTATTTTCTTTGATATATTGATCCCTGCTACCACTGAATCTAGATCTGTCTCTGTCAGAAAGAGATGTATTAACGAAAACACTAGCATGCTGTTTATGAAGGCTATATCCTCAATGCCAAGCATTTCTGCAGACTCTGTTGATCTCCTGGAGTCCTTTAACTTAAAAATTCAGAACGTCATTGATGACATTGCACCAGTGAAAGTCAGAAAGATGACTGGCAGAAAAAAGTCATGTTGGAGAAGATCAACAGCAGTACAGAGCATGAAAAGACAATGTAGAAAAGCTGAGCGGATGTGGCGGAAGACGAAACTTGAAATTCACTATAGCATCTATAAAGACAGCCTTCATGCTGTCAATGTGGAACTAGCCACAGCAAGACAGAAGTTTTTCTCAAACCTTATAAACAGTAACCTAAACAATATTCGCACTCTTTTTGCTACTGTTGAGAGACTAATAAATCCCCCAAGTCAGATTCCCAGTGAAATGCTCTCTGATAGCAAATGCAACGACTTTGCCTCCTTCTTTTCAGAGAAGATCATTAATATCAGAAAGGTGATTAGCACATCCTCAAGTTACGCAGAGGTCACACAGACTCGACCTCAAAAAGAAGTCTCTTTGTTTTTGAAATAATTGATAGCAAAACTTTGGAAGAAATAGTACAGCACCTTAAATCCTCAACCTGCAATCTTGACACACTTCCTACATCTTTTTTCAAAAGTGTGTTCAACTGTTTAGAAGCAGATCTCTTAGAAGTGGTAAACTCCTCACTTCTTTCTGGGACTTTTCCAAACTCCCTGAAAACTGCAGTTGTTAAGCCTCTTTTGAAAAAGAGCAATCTTGATAATACCATATTGAGCAACTATAGACCAATATCTAATCTTCCTTTCATGGGTAAGATTATTGAAAAGGTAGTTTTCAATCAGCTGAAACTTAACAATTTCAATCTGGTTTTCGGCCGCACCACAGCACAGAGACGGCGCTTGTAAAGATAATAAATGATATTCGCCTAAATTCTGACTCCTGCAAAATATCAGTGCTGGTATTACTAGATCTTACTGCTGCGTTTGACACTGTCCATCATAACATTCTCCTAGAGTGATTGGAAAACTGGGTTGGGATTTCTGGGTTGGCCCTAAATTGGTTTAGGTCATACTTAGAAGGCAGAGGTTATTATGTGACTATAGGAGAGCATCAGTCTAAGTGGACGCCCATGACATGTGGAGTCCCTCAAGGCTCAATTCTAGCGCCGCTCTTATTTAGCCTGTATATGCTCCCACGAAGTCAAATAATGAGAAAGAACCAAATTGCCTATCACAGCTATGCTGATGATACCCAGATCTACTTCGCCTTATCGCCAAATGACTACAGCCCCATTGATTCCCTCTGCTATTGCATTGATGAAATTAACAGTTGGATGTGTCAAAACTTCCTTCAGTTAAATAAGGAGAAAACTGAAGTCATTGCATTTGGAAGTAAAGAGGAAGTTTTTAAGGTGAATGCATACCCTGACTCTAGGGGTCAAACAACTAAAAACCAAGTCAGGAATCTTGGTGTGATTCTGGAGTCAGACCTTAGTTTCAGTAGTCATGTCAAAGCAGTAACTAAATCAGCATACTATCA
>JAQLOM010160793.1:0-12334 GCA_030068315.1 Chrysichthys thysi
AGGTCACTTCCTGTTCCCGAGTTGAAGCGGTGTACACAGTAACTTTCACTTATTAGCTGAGGAAATACGGTGCATACCGCGTAATTTCGATTTAACTGTTCTTTTAATGTTTGAATGAACATTTTGTAAAATGAAATTTTATATAGCAGAGTTCCGCGAAAGCCAAAAAATTCCGCGAGTCTAATTTTGAAAATCCGCGATGTAGTGAACCCACGATGGGTGAACCGCGATAGTGCGGGGGATTACTGTATTTGTGACGTGCTTAGCAATTCTTGTGCTCGTTTCTTGATTGGTCAGCCATCATTTTCCAGCGACACGCAGCGTCGGAAGCTAAACTCTTTCGGCAGAGCGTACAGGAGAAAAGGTGTCAAAGCTAGACAGACTAAAGGACTAATGCACCGCTTTAGAGATGAACCGACCACTAAATCCCCCAATTACGGGTAATGTAGGTAACTGTTAACCAAAGTGAAAACCATCTTGGTGAAGGTCGACTCATAATTCGATTATAAAACAAATCTGTTCTTTCCATTAATGATCGCTTGATACAATTAATAATTAATACAAGTTTTTTTTTCATTGTATTAAAAACAATTAGTACAAGTCCTCCACGCTGGATGTCTTTCTTGAATATGATTATGTATGTAATATGTATTCACATCATGTAAAATTAAGCATTTTACATCAAGTTGGGAAAGTATATAGATGGGTTACCTTCTGGATAAATTTCCTATAGTTGCCTAATGTGTTAAAGGCAGAAGATATGTGTTTGTGATCAGGGTGTTCCGATGGTGTGTGTAGCATCAAAGAGTGGAGCAAAGTCACATACTCCTCCACCCTTGTGGATGGGCTTATAAACAGCTCCTGGAGACTGGATACAGAATACGAACACATGTTAATGCTGTAGTTTTTTTTGACTAAAAAATGTTCAGTATTACCTTAACATCCTTGTAGCAAGGGTCCTGCTGTGTCTCTTCATAAAGGCTCGAAATACCGGAAGCATCTCTTTGCACTGCAAGCAATGAAGTGCTAGTTAGCTAGCTATGATGCACCACTGAAGTTGAAGAAATTGTGTTACAGATTTAAAAACCTTGCAATATTGCATAGTGAAATGGGGAGCGGGTTGTTCTTCTGGAAGACGATTGCTTACGCTACCTTAATTCTTAATGTAGATGTTAGGACCATGACCATTTTTGGTTTATTAGGCATTTTACTTGCAAAGGAAAACACACATTCTCTTTCTCCTTCTCACTATTTAAGTAGACTATCATGAAGGAAGATTATTTTTATGTATTTGGCCTTGAGTTTGGGCTGGCCATAGCCTTGTATTTTCGCTTCTATCACACTACTCGGCTTATAATGAAAACAACATCGATGGCAATTTTGCTTTACAGACCAAAGGTCTTTTGTATTCAATCAGGGTCAATAGGTGCAGAGCACTTTCCTACCTTATCTATGGTCCTGATAGCAGTGTAGTAGTTGTTGAAAAAATTGGTGTAAGCCCGTAGCTTGGCACAAAATCGCACAAACACATCACCCACACACTGCAGAGGACTCCATTCCTCTGACCGCTCTGTAAGGTCCTGCAGAAAAACCCTGGCGTCCACACAAAAAAGTCCAAGTCGCACATATGACATAGATAAGACATGTTTATTTTCTCAGAATGATAAGACCGTTCACTTCCAGTTACCAAGGAACTAATAACTAACCACTAAAATAACCACTAATCTTCAGTAGTAAGGTTATTTTTTTTAATGTACAGCCTCATATTTTCAACTGCAGCGTTCAGGTCTAGCCGTGTTCTTCATATTTCCATAGGTTCTCAGCTCTAGAATTTCATTCTTACTGACTTTATGCATAAAAAAAAACACTGACATCTGATCAAATTAACTAAACTGTCATAAAAACAACCGAAGTACCAAAACAATGTAGGCCTGCAAATCACAAAGGTGTTTTGTTTTGTTTTTTTACTTATTGACTTCCAGGATGTCCAGCATGGGATTAAAGAGCATCACAAGATTGGCAGAGCTAATTATAGCTCGGTTGGAGTCCAGAGCTGCTCGCAGTGGTATATAGTACACGCTGTGTACAGCCTGTAGCAGACGCACATATGCTTTCTCACTGTGCAGCAGCTCCATAAACGCAGCACTGCGTCGGTCGGCTTCACCTAACAAACTCTAAATGAACACAGAATAGAGAAATGCTAAAAATTACAGTAATTCAGCATACAGCCTAGTTGCTTGTATTGAGTCGTCCTGTTCAGCTGTGTTTCATATAGGAAGCGTGCTACTAGAAAAACTAATCATTAAGCAAGGTTGACAGGTTTCGGCAAAATTTACATCTCAAAAGCCGCTCAAAAGGTTTGAAACTTGTGAAACGGACATAACCTAATAGAGCCTGTTTCTAAAGGTGTCCAATTAAGACGAATAAAGAAGTGTTCTATTCAGTGGAAGAGACAAGAAACGTGTTTCATTTTCACAATGCCAGTCATTTTCAGGACCTCGGGTAGCATAAAATGTCAAAACCTTAGACCGACACACATATGCGCATACCTTTGGGACCTTGTGGTTAGAGCTATAAGATACGTTCTCTGTTAAAACCTCCGATTTTTTCACAGCGCCGTCCGCACATTTCCTCAGTAGGAAATTCCCCAGGAATTCCAGGGAATTATCCTATAATATGATATGATATAATATGATATATGATATGATATGATATGATATGATATGATATGATATGATATGATATGATATGATATGATATAATATAATATAACCAGCACATTCAATATAAATGGTTCATAAAGATGTTAAAAGGATCATAAGTACACTGAGAATCAAAAAATACAGTATTTTACATACAGGGACTCTTTACTTACTGTAGTTTCTTTCATAAGTGCCACAAGACCCTCAGTCACAACTTGCATAACTTCTGGTTTGAGTTTTACAACAGGCATGGTTATATAATCCCAAAGGAACAGACCTGTGGGACCAAAACATTGTAATTCTATATTTGTAATTCCCCACTCCCTACATTCATAATACAACAAACATGAAATATACATCCTAAACAAATGAATAAAAATGTCTTAAAATGTCGTTTAATGAGATGGTGGACTACTGATCAGAAGGTTGTGAGTTCAAATCCAAGCACCTCAAAGCTTTCACTGTTGGGCCCTTGAGCAAGGCCCTTAACCTCAATTGTTCAGTCGTATAAACGAGATAGATGTAAGGCGCTCTGGATAAGGATGTCTGCCAAATGACCGTAATGTAATGTAATATGAATGGAACGCTGTACTGATGCTGAGCAGCTTAGGTTATTTGTTTAATTTGAATTTAATCCCTTAACGATCGCATTCATCTAGACTTACCAAGCGTGCGGCCTCTTGCCTCACGACTCAGTAGCCGCAGTTGTGGTTCTAGTTGTTCCCTTAGGACCTGCAGTGTCTGCTCGATCCATTCTGCCTGCCTGCACCATGAGACCAAGGGTCCTTCATGCAAGTACAGGAGCGGAGGGAAGTCACCATTCCCTAACCACTCACTTAGAACTGACACAGATACAAAAAAAATGTGTATTTTAAAGTTCTTAAAACATAACATCTAACTCATTCATAAGACTTTTAGATACAGTCATGAATTATTATTCCATTCAGTTGAATTCTGTTTTATTTGTGCAGCACTTAAAACATAGGACATTTTCACCATGAAGAATTATAGAAATCCAGATTTAGTTCTCGGATGGGCAAGACATAAGCAAGAGTGGAAAAGGAAAAACTCCTTGAGATGACATGAGGAAGGACCTTGAGAGGAACCTGCCAGTGGGATTAGAAATAAAGCAGGAAAGATTTATCGTGCCAAAGAAGCTTTGCTCTGTCCTCGGCTTGTTTCAGGTTGTTACTCACTGTGCTGGTAGGAACCGGTGCAGGTTCCTGTAGGTGATCTTATGCTCAAACCTGTCAGAGTGGACAGCTTGCTTATTAGGTCCATCCCTGCACCTGGAAAAGGCCATTTTTAATATTTATTATCCTACAATTTATGATAAACTCTAAATTGTGCATGGGATGTGTAAAAGTCTGCCAGAAATTTGTATTAAATACTGACCAGAAGCCGCCAGAGGCACAAAAATGTTGACAGACCCTGCTTCTGATGCAGGTACCACCCAGCCACAGAGCTTCTCCCAAAACGCCCTCACATGAGGACCTAAGATGGTCTTCTCTGTGATGTTCAAGCCTGTGAGCAATGATTATATGAATCAGATGTATTCTTGGTAAATTCCCAGGTAAGCAAATAACTATACAACTACAGGGCGTTGAGAAGATGCCTTTGAATAAAGAGCAAGGAATTGAAATCATCCTGAGGGCCAGGTCAGGAAGCAGTCGCATGGTTGCAAACGCATTTAACACAAAACACGGAACGAACATCACACACACGACACAGTGGCAAAACTTATTGGAAAGTTAAAAAAAAAAAAAAACAGGAAGTGTTACAGATCAAGCGAGATGCGGTCGAAGAAATTGTTTTCAACCTAAAGACAGTCATGTAGAGCATATTATATGAATAAAAATGTTTTTTTCTTATTAAAACGTTTATTCTTCCTATGTATGGAAATTTATGGGATACCCTGTATATATATATATATACAGAACAATAATGTGCAGAAGGTGAAGAGAAAAATCTTTGTAAAGGTAAAAGGTGAAAGGATTGTAACATGACAAATACATTAATACATTTAGTCTAGCATGTATGTGTCACAGCCATGTAACCTCCACCTAGTTGAGGTATTCATGTGGGTGAATTCAGTCCGTGGAACAGCATGCATATCAAGATGGGCCAGTTTGGCAGTTGGAGCATCACAGTCACCAAACCTGTATTATGGCTTGGCACGTCATGCATAATAACTCTGTTATACTTTAGAACTAGACATGTAGCACCTTCTATAAGGCGAATCTCTTCAGAGTTTCCTTCAGCCATTATGCCAATACTCTGTAGCTCTCTGCCCTCTGTAGCTCTCTCAGCCAAAGTGAGAAGAGCCTCTAAAGTCATTCCACTGTAGTCGTACAACAATGGCACCACATTGACCAGAGTTCCACATAGCACCATCTGGAAAGAGATATAAGAGTAAGTCACTGTGGTTAGGGAACCATATTAATATATTAATTCATCATTAGTAACTGTTTTATCCTGGTCAGGTGGATCCAGGGCCTATCCCAGGAGCACCCTGAATATTATGTAGGGCACTGTGCACACACATTTTAGTGTAGCCAATCCACCTGTTGACGTGATTTTGGGAGATGGGGAAACCGAGAACCCAGAGGACACATGGAGAACATGCAAAAATCCACATAAACAGTAAGTCATACTTAGGGTTGAACCAGGGACCCAGGAACAATGAGACAGTAATGTTAACCTGTAACCCACTGGACACCCAATGGAGTCTAAAATATTTTACCTCATAAGCAGGAAGTCTGGATGACAGAAGTAGCAGGTGGTGTGGAGGATGATTGATGGAGCTGATGAATGACTTTAAGTGTGAACTGCAAGAAAACACCTCCATTGAGCATGTTATAACCAGGTGGTATGAAATGGCTTCTATGGTATAAAAAAATCATTAAATATTATATGCAAATGTGACTCATGGGTGAACTGATGCTTTCGCTGACCTCGTGGTTAAAGTTTTTATTGAGCTGGAAGCGCCTGATGTCTCAATGGTTGAATTTAGCTGAAGTCTCTGCTGCTTTGTCCTGTACAAGCTCTCTAATCGGCACTTGTCCTTAAAAACAGGCATATCAACTTGCATCTGGGTGCTATGGATCAATCAATTTTATAATATATGATTGTGGTACCTTGGCATAGTGGTTTATGATCGTGGTATCTTACCCCTAGTTGGACAAGACTGGTAGTACGACTCAGAGGAAGCAGGCTGGACTTTTGTCTGATACTGCTTGCATATGTTCCTTTTGAGTTGGTTAACCATGCCCTTCTGCTCTTCAAATCAGCTTCTGTTGAGAAAGGCTTTGATTTGCAACCAATACCAACTAGTCTTTGGAATTTACTATATAAACTGTCATTATGCACACAGACATCAGTGATGCACGTTGTTAAAAAAAAACAACAACAACGCTGTATTCCATGTATTAGCTTTTCAGTATAAAGTTATTACAATAAGAAATGCCCTCAGCTCACGTTTATGCTCCACAATCTTCTCGCAGATGGTTCGTCTGATTAGACATTCTGCTTGTTTGTCTTCCTCCTCTTCTGCTTCAGGCAAAGTTTCATTCAGGGTACCGTAGAAGTCCGCCGCTTCCCGCGGGGACAAAATATCCAGGTTACAAGCACAGGCCACATAATGCCTCTTCCAGGCACCATATTCATTGTCAGATGTCCCGTAGGTGAGGAACCATCCCTGTCGAATACACTTTGGAGCCCACAGGCCATCCTGAGAAATAGCAGAAGGATTCGCAGCCATTTGATAATAGCTTTGTTAAATAAGAGAACCGTTATTTAAGCCCTTTGTATTGCTTTAGTTGCAATCATGGATTTGGATCACTTATATACTGTGCTCAGATGCATATACAAAGCAGCGCTGCACTGCATGCTAGCACAAGGCATTGCAGGGGACAAGAGTGCGTTTTTAGGGTATCCTTTATATACAGGGTGGGCCATTTATATGGATACACCTTAATAAAGGTTATATATAATAATAATAATAATAATAATAATAATAATAATATTAATAAAGGTTTTATTAAGGTGATATTTTATTAAGGTTTTATTAAGGCTCATTTTATTAAGGTGTATCCATATAAATGGCCCACCCTGTATAGCAGTCTCTGTTACTCATTGGCTTTTTCCAGAACATCTGGATTAACATCTGGACTACAAGATCTGTACCTGGTGTAAACTGCCACCAAATCCTACCTCAATCCTATTATTAATTATTATTAAACCCAGACTCAAAAACCATATGGACTAAAGCTTTAAAGTGTTTTAGGAAGCAACAAATAGTAAGTCCTCACCTGCTCCGATAGGAACCTCCAGTACCAGCAGACCTGAGCTGCAGCACACAAGTCCTTAGGGCTCAGGAAGGACAGGATGTACAAAGAGAGTATGCGCGGCAGCACGGTGGTAAAGTCCACTCGTGTAACGGGAGCAGCTTTAATAAAGTAGTCACTCATAGATCTGAGGTTAAACAACATCTGAATGTTTACTCAGCATTTAGCACCACCATAGAACCACATTACATACTCTATAAGACCAAATGTATGTGGATACCTGATTATCACACCCATACATCCATTCCAGGACATTAATATGGAGCTGCATCGAATCCCCCCCCCCCCCGCTAATATAAAGGCCTTCACTCATCTGGGAAGGCTTTTCCACTAGATTTAGGAACATAGCTCTGGAGCTCTTGGTCCTTTGGATGTGATCAGTATTCCAATTCATCCCAAAAGTTTTCAGTGAGTGCAACCTTGGAATTCCAAGGTTTACAGGCCTCCACTGGGGCGTTGTCATGCTGGAGCAGGTTTGTGCTCAATCCCTTAGCTCTAGTAAATGGAAACTGTACTGCTACGGTCTCTGAACAATTGTGTGCTTGGACACTGGTGGCAATAGTAATAGGAAATAGGAGTGGCTCACTTGTACTTGTACAGTAGGTGTGCTGGTGTGGTGTCCACATAATTTTGCCCTATAGAGCAGCTTACACCTGAGAAATCTGGGTGACTTTACTTGAGCTGGGACCTGGAACATCTCCTTAACAAGAGCTGAAGCAAATGTTTCCGCTGTCCATCTGTCCACAGGTCAAACCAGTGGAGAATAAGAGTCGCTCTCTCCTGAAAAAGCTGTGGAAAGCATGGTAACTTCAATCATATGCATCATCTGAAGTCTACCATCCAGCCTCCTCATTATGATTATGAATGATTCAGCTTACCTGCTGGTTGGAAGCTTTGTTTATTATGGGTGTCCAGGCACTAAAGCGCGTGGCGGCTGCTTCAGAGCAGGACTCTGATTGGTGGAGCTCTGGCTGCTGGACGCTGAGACAGCGTCGTGACTTGTAAGAGGTCATTTTAGCAAGAGTTTCCACTTATTCGAGCATCCACCTACTTCTTGATCTTCTTCTGGAGCTCAACTCTGCTGCAGGTTAAACGAAGTTCGGAGGTTTTGGTTTGTTTGGCTGCTTTGGGATAGTTCACTGACCACCTCCGAGTCCTCGCGCATGTTACAAGTGCCGTTTCCTAAGAAACAGAGTAACAAAAAACTCCAACTGGGAGGAAGTGCTTCACTCGGGCTGTGTCCCAAACCAGGACAGCATGCTGCTACATGGCTGCTGTAGGTCACGTAGAGCTTAGAGTTTATTTATATAGATATGCTTATGTGGCTTAGGGTTATATATTTACAGATATGCATAAAAACGTGTCATGGTTTTATGAAAATCTCTTTGAAATTCAGTGAGTCAAATCTATGGTGTCGATTCACTAATCAGAGTCGACTCTTTCGGTTCATTCTCCCATGGGATTTTCTTTTTAAACTGGAAAAGGCTGTTGCAAGAAATTTTTGCAAATCTATTGCATGAAATGCTGATGCATATGCAGGAAGAGTAGAGACGCAAAACGTGCCACGGTTTTAAGAAAATCTCACTGAAATTCGGTGAGTCAAATCAATGGTGTCGAGTCACCGCTAAGAGTCGACTCTTTCGGTTCATTCTCCCATGGGATTTTTTTTTTTTACTGAAAAAAGTAGTTGCGAGAAATTTTTGCAAATCTATTTCATAAAATGCTGATAGATGTGCAGGGTGAATAGAGGCGCAAAACGTGCTATGGTCTTATAAAAACCTGACTGAAATTCGGTGAGTTAAATCAATGGTGTCGAGTCACCGCTAAGAGTCGATTCTTTCGGTTCATTCTCCCATGGGATTTTTTTTTTAAACTGGAAAAGGCTGTTGCAAGAAATTTTTGCAAATCTATTGCATGAAATGCTGATAGATATACAGAAAGACTAGAGACGCAAAACGTGCCACGGTTTTAAGAAAATCTCTTTGAAATTCGGGGAGTCAAAACAATGGTGTCGATACACCAATAAGAGTCGACTCTGTCGGTTCTATTTGTCCCATGGGATATTTTTTTACTGAAAAAAGTAGTTGCGAGAAATTTTTTTCAAATCTATTTCATAAAATGCTGATAGATATGCAGGGAGAATAGAGGCGCAAAAAGTGCTATGGTTTTATGAAAACCTGACTGAAATTTGGTGAGTCAAATCAATGGTGTCGAGTCACCACTGAGATTCGACTCTTTCGGTTCATTTTCCCATGGGATTTTTTTTTAAACTGGAAAACGTTGTTGCAAGAAATCTTTGCAAATCTATTTCGTAAAATGCTGATAGCTGTGCATAAAGACTAGAGACGCAAAACGTGCCACGGTTTTATGAAACCCTCACTGAAATTCGTTGAGTCAAATCAATGGTGTCGACTCACCAATAAGAGTCGAACCTTTCGGTTCTTTCTCCCATGGGATATTTTTTTACTGGAAAAAGTTGTTGCAAGATGTCTTTGCAAATCCATTGCATAAAATGCTGACAGATATCTATGAAGACTAGAGACGCAAAAGGTGCCATGGTTTTATGAAAATTTCTTTGAAATCCAGTGAATCGAAACAATGGTGTCGACTCACCAATAAGAGTCGCCTCTGTCGGTTCTTTCTCCCATGGGATATGGAATCATCCCCGACAAACATTTATTGCATGGAGTAATTTCATCAGTAATAACACTAAAAAAAAAAAAAAAAAAACATAAGCACCATTACTCTACCTGTTCATTAAAAAAGCTGCCTATCTAAACATTAACATACACAGAAAAGCTAAAAATAATTCATGTAAAATAAAAAGAAAGGTTTACCACTTAATTTTAACATGAGCATCTTAATCAAAATTTCAGTTGAAAAGTATGTGCCCCCTTTCTATAAAGTATATTTGTATAAATATAAAGTATATTTGTATTTCTATAAATGACAACTCTCTAATCTCTCATTCAGGTAAATGCACGTCGTCTTGGGGTAATCATGGACAATCACCTGTCCTTTTTCTCCCATATTGCTAATCTTTCTCGCTCATGTCGTTTTTTTCCTCATCAACCTCAGAAGGATTTGTTCATTTCTTTCCATACAGGTCACTCAGGTACTTGTTCAGTCCCTTGTTATCTTGAGACTAGACTACTGTAACTCATTTCTGGCAGGTGTGCTTCTGAATGCCATTTCATATCTGCAACTGATTCAGAATGTACCTGTATGACTTGTTTTTAACCTTCCCAAGTTGTTCCATCTGACTTCAGCAAGAGGCGGGGTACACCCCCGGCAAGTCACTAATCCTGAGAACCATTCACACTCACACCTACAGGCAATTTAGAGTAGTTAAATAACCTAATGCCCTCTGTGCATGTCTTTGGACTGTGGGAGGAAACCGGAGTACCCGGAGGAAACACACACCAACATGGGGAGGACATTCAAACTCCACACAGAAAGGCACCCTGTTCGACGCCGGGGATCGAACCCGGGACCTTCTTGCTGTGAAGCGACAGTGTTAACTACTAAGCCACCGTGCTGCCCTTCACTTTCCATATTCAAAAATGTCTTCCTGTATGTGTGCAGAAGGTGAGATGATGAGTTTGTTTACACAGAGGAAGTTTTCAGTCTTACCACGATACTGAACAAAGGTCACGAAGCTAAAATGACTCTAAAACAATTCGCCATTCGCGACATCTGCTGGTCAGACCTTGTAACTGCAGCGGGAAAATTCTAAGAATGCAACTTGCCACCTAATATGGGATTCTTCTTCTTCTTCTTCTTCTTCTTCTTATTATTATTATTATTATTATTATTATTATTATTATTATTCCCATTTCTTTTTGCAACCAATGTTCTGACAATAACTAAGAAACTTTATTGCATAGGTCTTATAAACGACCTATTTTTTTATCATAGGTTTGAAATGAAATGGTTGATGTTCTGTTCATTTCACTACTCCACCCACATCCCTCTTTTTTATCTCTATATCTGTAAATTTTTTGAATGGGATGTTTTTCAACTTGCTTCAATATAGTCAATTTTCCAAATACCTATAACATATACCTATTACAAGGCTTGTTCTGGGCAGTACTAAAGTAGTCTGTGTCTTTTCATCCCTCTATCACACCTGTTTTCTATTTTATTTTCTTCCATTGCTTTTCCTCCCATTGACAAGTTGGTAAATGTCCTTAGGTTGTCATACCTTATATAAATACAGTATATCATAAGTTTTTCTCTGCTCCTCTTTCTTTTTTTATATTCATGCCTCCAGCCTCTCATTAGAGCCCACTGATTGTACTATTTCTACATTTATTAAGATGTCATTTTGTGAAAAAAAAAAAAGTTCAAACATTATGTATCTTAGTTTCTTTTTTACTTAAAAAATTGCTATTTTAAGAGGGGTGTGTAGACAAGCTAAGTTATTCATTTCCGTTATCCCACTAGACTTTACACAGAGATCAAGTGTATCAAGAAAAGTCACATCCCTGTAATATATAGATGCGAGAGTTCTTTATATACTGCTACTATGGTAGTGATACAGTATGTCTATGGTAGTCTTTTACATTGTCATTCAAAAGCTTCTTCCATACAGCAGTCTTTCATACTACAACACAGAAGGAACAGGGTTATCTGGTAGGGTTTGTGAAGGTGGAAAAAAAAGGTTTCCCTTTATATCTTACAACCGAAATTGTTTTATTAACTCAATTCAACCCACAGATCATTCTTTGACACTGACTACGCACAGGACAATTGACATACCTGTATAGAATCTAAATACATTTAGGCATCTGTCCCAAATATTGTACACATGCCAAGATGTAAATCACCCTGTAAATGTAAAAGAAATGTAATGTGAAATAAATATAAAAGGATTTCATGCACTCTGGTATGGCAGTGTCAACAATAATCACATTTTGCATGTTTCCTGCTAACAAAATGAATATACAGTGGAGATCAAATTTAGAGAAGAACCTAAATGTCAGGGTCACTACGTAGTCCTATTTGGAAATGATCCAAACAGGAGTAAAAGATCAGTATTTTAACCATATGTCATGAGGTACATAAATTCAGAAGCGCAGTATACGAAACTTAAATGAGAGATTTGAAAAAGGACACTGATCAAAATTCAAGAACACTTTCAGACACCTTCCAGTTATTGGTGTTAATCTGGTAGCTGGTGTAAATTTCCTTCATTTTCTTTTTTTTTTTTTTTTTTTTTTTGTCCTGCCCGGCACTTTAGCAAACAGAATGGTGGTCTGAGTGCTTTGTCGTGTCAAGCACATT
>JAQLOM010160842.1:0-12331 GCA_030068315.1 Chrysichthys thysi
AGAACATGCAAACTCCACAGAGAAAGGCACCCGTGCCGAACCCGGGGCTCGAACCCAGGACCTTCTCGCTGTGAGGCAACAGTGCTGACCACTCAGCCACCGTGCCGCCCCTTATTATTATTATTATTATTATTATTATTATTATTATTGCATTTTAACTAACACTGGACACATTAGTTGCATATGCTTTCTCTTATGTGGCAGGCCAACTCATCAGACCTGCTGAAAGTTCAATTCAGTTCATTAAGTGAAAGCGGAATAAAGTATCAAGTGCAGCAAAACGATGTAGAATTGAAAGATAAAGCCAGGGTAAGCACACATTGGCTAAACCACCAACAAATACAGTAACAGGCATAAATTGGGGAAGACTCTTCAACAACAGCTTTTCTACCTACAGAGAGCTGAGGCAGAGTTGTCTTATCTAACAAAACGATTCTGCAGAGGATTTGGAGCTTCCAGTGGTTTGTAATTCTGACTCTTTAAATTGTTTGTATCTGTACTTATTTGTCATTCTGTCAACTCTACTGTATATAATGATCAATTGATATTTGTTTTCACCTCACCATCTGCAGATTTTACCTCTGAGTTTGTCGAAGTTGCTGCGCTGGGTCGCCAGTTGGATCTGGGGATGTTATATGACTGCCGCAGTGAGTCCTTTTGCTCTGGTAGGAACACATTTCTAGTATTATTGTTTAAGTACAACTACAGCAGACTGTAAGGTCTAATGAAAAAAAACTATAGTAGGCAGAGTGTATAACATACGTCCTACTATATGATTAATACACATAACTTTTGTTTAAAATACATTTACATTTGATTTTATAACACTTGGTAGGAAACTTATTCAAAAAGAAACTAAGTGGTAGGAACTAAAGAAAATTCGGCGCACACACACCATAGGTCGGAAAATTTGCTCAAGATAATTCTTTGTATTTGTCACCTAATTTATTTAAAATTGAGAAAATCTTCAGGGAGTTGCTAAAATCTCTAGAACGTCTGTCATTTTTCACGGTGTTACTTTCTAGTATGAGATTATGGTCACCTGGGATGGACCAAGCATTGTCCTTGTGGTGTTCAGCATGGCATTTCTGTCTGAAGTCGGATTACTGCAATGATGCTGTGTAATATTTTATCTTTTCAGATATCATTTTGTGGGAAAAGAGCCTAATATCCTCCATGAAGCTGTCGGTCCCTCGACCCCAGACTGATGTAAGGATTTTAGAGGATGACACTCTACAGGACAGACTAACAGCTCTGGACCTGAGCACTTCTCTAAGGTCTAGTGTTGTGTCAGGGCTGGTTGAGTGTGCTGGAGCTTCTGAATTTATTAATCATCCCATTCGGTCTTGGCTGCAGGACAAAATCACTCTGCATTACAGAACCTCCACCAGACTGGACATGCTGAGTCATGAACTGCTACACAGCAGATTTCCACTCTCAGTGACCGGCTCGACCACAGCGACACACGTGGTTGTAGCTGTGCTGTACGGATCTCAGGCATTTTTGGTCTTTGATGGTGAGAAGGACAGAAGTGCTGAAAACACAAATCTGAAAGGCGTAATCAAGAAGATGATTGCATCCTCCAGTCAGACAGATGTACTCTCTAGGCTCACTGAAAAATTAAAAATTGCCCCTGCTGCCTTTGTTGATGGAGTTGTTCTGCAAACTCCTATAAATAGAACACTTCAGAATGCAGGAGCAGTTCCTCTTAAAGTCTGGCTGTACCCTCTGAAGAATCTGGACCCAACATCAGCTTGTGTTGCGAAAGACATCAGTGAAGACCAGTTATGTAAAGCAGAGAAAGTTCTGGGACATCTAGGGTTACAAATCAGCTTTTGTCATCATATGATGAAGATTTTCTACAGTCATGATGTGTTTACACTGTTTCCGGCTGTAAAAGACACCGTGTCTGAGTTTTCTTCTCTTCTGCAGCATTACCAGTCCAATTTTCAGACAATACTGGCCTTCTGTATTAAGAGCACACGAGAGAGAGGAGAAGATGGATTGCAAGAACTTCTAAAAATGAACGTCCAATCACCCTTTAGCTTAGACAAAACTTATCAGTGGCTTCAAAACAAAAGCACTGAAATGAGGGCTTTGATCCAGTGCAGGTCTGCTAATGTCTCTATTGTGAAGGGTCAAAATGACCTACAGCACTTGGTACAAGACTCCCAAGCAGACAGAGTGTTGTGTTTCATTTTTACCTCGCTGGAGGGGAAGGATCCGTTTCTTTCAGCTCTGACACAACATATTGAATCAATGAACACCGTGATCACCGCAGGGAAACAACAAACCTTCATGGTTTCGGAAACAAGTCGGAAACTCCTCTCTGATCTTAAAACATTTCTGTTAAATAAAGAGGCAGATGAGAACAAACAGAAAACCATGTTCATTGCTGCATCTGTACCTGATCCATGCTTTCCTGGCTCTGCTATATATCTTTACCAGTCTAGGAATTTGGTGAGACAAAACAACAAACTTGAGGTAAATGTGGAAGCGGCGAAACTAATTGCAGTACAGCAGACATGGGTGAAGGTGAAACTGCAAACGGCTGAGCATTACAGAGTGGAGTACAGAGCAGTGAAGGAAGACGGAAGTGCTCTTGATATGAAATGGAGAGTCATCTCATGTACTGAAGAGAACTGCGTGGTTTCGGGGCTGGCACCACGGACACGTTATCAGCTCAGGTACTCTCTGATGGACAGCAATAGAAGCATGAGTGACTACAGCACGATTACAGAGTTCCAGACCTCAATTGCCACACCCGGACCACCTACTGTGCTTGAACTGAGTAAGGAATCTCTCCACATTGCCTGGCACAAGGCTGAGAGTGACGAAGACTCCCCTGTGCTCTACTACATAGTGGAGTATTTAGAGGCCGGTCTGGAGGGTTGGCAGTCTATTCAAACCGATGATCCTGTATGCGAGTGCACCATAACTCTTCCATACAGTACGTGTTACAGAGCCAGAGTCTCTGCTGTCTATGAACACAGAGATATCAGCACTCCAAGTGAGGAAACTGAAATTCCTGTGCATGGTAAGCACTATTAAAGTCTAAAAAATAAAAAAAAATGATAGTAATTCAGACACAAGGCTATACAATTTTAACAGGTTTGTAATTAGAAATGGTTAACACCTGCAATGGGAGGAAACTTGGACATAAACATGACTGTAGAACTTGGGCAGGAACTTGGGATCAGGAGACAGCTCTGTGAATGCAGATGGCTTGGCAGCTTGAACAGGCTTGGGAGCTTGAGCCGGCTGGAGAGCTTGAAGGCTTCCTTCTTTTCTAAAAGAGTCTTTGGCTTGGGTCTAGACTTTATCGCAGACAAGGGTTCAGGCTGGGATGAAGCTTCAGGCTTAGATGAAGAGTCAGGTTCAGACTTGGATTCAGACTTGGACTTGACTTCAGATTCAGGCTTAGAAAAGGATTCATGCTTTGGCTTGGACGCAGGTTTTCTTTTTCAATTTTTCTTGTTTACCATAAAAGGCTCTGGGGCGGTTAATTCCTTCTCGGCCACCGGAGGCTGCTCTGGAGCAGTCGTCTCCTTCTCACCCACTGGAGGGCACTCTGGAGCAGTCGACTCCTTCTCATCCACTGGAGGGCACTCTGGAGCAGTCGTCTCCTTCTCACCCACTGGAGGGCACTCTGGAGCAGTCGACTCCTTCTTGGCCACCAGAAGGCACTATGGAGCAGGTGCCTCCCCTAACCCGATGGATCCGTCTGACAGATCATACACTTCACCCAGATCGAATTTGAAGGCTTGGGATCCACCAGGTCCTCATAAAACAATCTGCACTATAATAAGAAGCCATCTGGGGGCACTTCCACACCTTCATAGGTGCCCAGGATATCTTACCCCAGATATGGCAGAAACATGGTTTGCATAGTGTTCATAACCCTATCCTTACTCCAAGGTAATCCTGCTGCAACCCGGTTCTGGCAGAGCATTCTGTCACGACGGTGGTGTTGGGCAGACACATGTGCAGGCTGGAAACAGGCATAATATTTAAATAGATTTGTTAATAATCCAGGCAGAAGTGCAAAACTCAGGATCAAAAACAAACAGGTCAGGCAGGCAGCAAGCAGACAATCACAGGAAATCCAGAGACACTAAATAACTCGGAAACAAAATTAGGTCAAAACCGGAAAATACAACTCATGAAATAAGGCATGGCAAGGGTGAACAATGATGTCAGCTAATTATTCACAAAGGTATGATTTAGTCTGTTTATGTGGTCCATAATTAGCTTAAACTCTCGGCACCTGCACGTCATTAAGCTTCCTCCATAACGCACAAGGCACGCTGGGGCTGTAGTCCACTGAAACCTGGAAGTGTCCTCACAAGCACTGAACATGGCAGAGATCCTTGGGCTTCCTCTGCGAACCAAACCCAAGAAAGTGCACCATGCATGCGTCCCGTTGGCAGGATTCATGACACATGGACATGCTTCTTTGCACCTAGGAGAAATTTAGACCACCACTCTGAAGACTTTGCATGGGCCTCCTCACAATTTTGTTGAAATCTTTAAGAATTTTAAAAAATAGCAATAATACTATAAAAACCCTTTAGAAAACTGACCAAAGTTGTCTTTTTTTTTTCTAGTCTGGAACATAAACCTGTCAGAGAGGAAGGCCTCTCTTCTTGCAGAGCTGCTGAAATTACAGCCTGTTATGAAACCAGTAGAAATAACTGGCTGGACAGATGAAGAGGGTGAAATGCAGTGTTTGCTTCAATGTCTACTCTATGTTTCCCACCTGAGGTTTGACCCTGATTTATACTGAATAAATAGTCAAACCAATGTTCGTTCCTAAATATCTTGTAAATTGCACAGGAATGAAGCAATAAAATACGTTGGTAGGCTTAAGGATTTTTTTATTTTGCCTTAGTGGATATAGTAGCTGGTAATCTGTGTTGTGTAATAATGTTTGTCTTTTTTTCCCAGTCTAAGCAGTGATGTGGTGGTGAGAATGGCACATGCTGTGGAGACAATAAAAGCTCATGGTCCAGTGAAGCTTAAGGAACTTTCCGTTGTCCAGAGAAGCACACAGCAGCCAGACGAAGCACCATCCGTGATTCAGAGCAGCTTGGCTTCTCTCCTGAGACTATGGGAAATAGATTGTCTAAATCTGACCGAGTATAAGATGGAGGCTCGGTCGCACACTGTCCTTATAAATCAGTACAGCCTTCCAACCATCAGGTCTGTATAATTGTTGTTTTTTCTTGAAGAAATCAATAATAATGTATATTATTGATATATTAAGGGTTAAGGAGATGGGTATCATGCATATTTTGTAAAAATGTTGCAATTTTGTGTGTGTGTGTGTGTGTGTGTGTGTGTGTAGATTCTCTGAAGAGACTCTGCAGAAGCTAGTTGTAATGATTTATGAATCTCAGGATGAAGACCTTACTCGCCGTTTCCTGCAAAAAGTATGCGGAGACCTGACTTCCTGCCGTATGACCTGGGAAGCAATTCACTTCTTCCTGCAGCATCAGACAGTTACCGTGGACTTTAGGAGAAGCCCCATTAAACAGGAAAACATCCGAGACCTTCTTCCTTTACTAGACAGACTAAGGGTTAAAAGGTAGGAGAAAAAGTCCTGTATATTGTCCTTTTACTATAAAAAAAAATAATAAAAAAAATACTAAAATGATGTACCAGGGTGAAATGCTTTAAACGTAGTGTAACATGGAATACAACCCTGATTACAAAAAAAAGTTTAGCAACCAAGTTCTGAAATGTATAATTTAGTTTCCCTTCCTTTGCTACAACATTCTTTTTACACCTATTACCTGCTTCACATGAAGGATAATATAAGGAGAGTCAGAGTCAAACCATATAGGTATGAAATTATATTAAAATAGCCCTGTGATAGATTGGTGACTTGCCCAGGGGGTACCCTGCTTCTTGCCCAAAGTAAGCTTGGACTGGCCCCAGCCTCTACCCACCATGATCCTGACAGATGAGCAGTAATTATATATAACAGATGGATGCCTGGATGGATGGATAGATCCTGCTCCACTATTCACCAAGTACTTGCCATACAGACTGTACAACCCACCTCTTGTGCTTATTTACGGTGTGTTTATACTGTCTACAGGTTGAACTCGTCCTTTGTCCTGGCAGTCATGAAGGAGATCTGCGAGACTGGATCGGCACCCTGCGTGTCAGGCCTGTTGTGTTTAGTAGAGAACTGCATCAACCTGGAGAACAGGCAGCTGAACTCTGTGTACTGTTCTGCTCTGCGCTTCACCCTGGAGCACTGCAAAGGCATTTCTCTCAACCTTCTGTGGACTTCCATACCAGAGGGGGAGCTAGAGAGCATTGTGCCACTACTCCGCCATGTCTCCCACCTCAGGTTTGTTTTTCCTACCCATTAAACTATCATTAAGGTAAACCAAGGGGTGATTTTCATTTATCTCTGCATAAAATGGCTAATATTAGAATAGCATATCGTTAGCCTCATAGTATAATTGCCTAAATCATTGTTCATTGAAATATGACTTGGGTAATTATGCTACGAGGCTAACGATATGTGTAGATACTGAGAATGTTAATCTTGGAAGTCTGGATATCCGAGTTCCCGAGTCAGAAATGTCAACTGGAATGCCTCCTGAAGTCATATGTCCGACTTGGAATGTCAGGAGATCCTCTCAACCACAAGTTAAAAATCCACAATGGCGCCCCCTGCCTGAGCAGTAAGCGAAAGCTGTGACCCCGGCCTCCCCCACCCCATGATATTTAAAGAAAAGGTGTAAAAGGAAGTTGAAAATCCAGTTTAAAACTTGGTTATGTTTAATAGGGTGCGATCAGATTATTAGGGACAAATTTTGACTTGACTCCCAGTAAAACACCAGTAAAAGTCAAGAGAGCAAGCGTGATAGTGATTTTCCAGGAGGTGTCCATATTGGCTTTCTGACTTAATACAAATGGACCACAGTTAATTCAGGCTTAACATAATTCCCAGCTCCGAAATCTGACTAAGTGCTTCTTCCGTTTCTTTGGGCTCAGTGATCTTGAAACGTCTAAAGTGATCGTTAAACCCTAGCCCTACCCCTGATTGCTATTAGTCTATGCAAATACTCTTTGGGATGCCAATAATTTTGCCGCATGCTAATAATACAAAGATGTTATCTTTTGACTCTTTGAAAAATATGAATCATTGTGTATAAAATACATTTCAGCCTTTTTTTGTTTGTTTTTTGTGGCCTTTATGCATGCTCTCAGGGTTGACAGGCTGCTGTTGCTGAGACTGCTCCACTGCTGCAGTGCTCCTGAGTTCCAGCAGGAGGCAGCAGTTCTGCTCTCTGCTCTACACCACAAGCTAGACTTCTCTTGCGACGATGCTCTGGACCTCACAGCAGACACGACGACGTACACTCTTAGCGTTGAGGATTGCAGCGTCATCTGCATGGCCGTTCAGGGAGCTCATGAACACATATGTCTGATTCTGCATGACTGTGAGATAGAGGAGGACGGAGCGAAGCGGCTCTTCCCGATTCTCCACGCAGTCACACTGTAGTAAGAAACTAAGAGTCTAATTGAAATTCCTGAAACTATTGAAAAGCAGTAGCACTACTTTTAGTTAGTACATCTGAGTATTGTGTGTAATTTATTGAATGTATTGGTTTTGTGGATGTCTGTCTGTTTAGTTGCAGTGAAGCTCTGATGCTTAAATTTCCACCCTCTGGCCCTGCGGAGGCTGAGTTAAAGCCTGAGGCTCAGGAAGATGACATGGATCTCGGTCCTGGCCCTGTAGATCACTGGGACTGGTTTTGGAACATTCTAAAGGACTGTCAGTAACAAAGGTGAACTAATTTTACTGATTTTATCAGACACTTTTTACATTTCAATAAAGCATTCTATTAAAGCAAGGGGTTTCCAAACGTTTTGGGTAAATGACCCCAAACTGACCTTGACCATGCTACATTTTTTTTTATTTTAGATTTATAATTTAGGACTAGTGTACTATTTGAACGTTTTATTATGTTAGTAACATACATACTGCTTGTGCAACGTTTGTGCGTCAGGCAATCAGGCTGCGGACGGACGAACACACGAAGTAAACAGACACCCCTTTACATTATAACGCATTTCAACGTATCTGTGCGGACACCGCCTGGTGCTTCAAACTCATTAATATCTGATTATTGTTCATTTCAGATTACAGGATATTAATCGTTTAGAGCGACTAGCCATGCGGCGAACACCAGAAGCCAAAGAGTTGTGTGATTTTCAAAGAGTTTGTGTTGTGGGTCAGTCCGAGGGTGGACTTAGCCAGCGTATGATTGCATAAAACCTTGGGATTCCTCTTGTTACAGTCAACAGAGTGATTGTACAATTCAAAAGCAAAGAAAGGAATCACCAGCATCCCGCTCAGGTCGACCTGGACCCTCTGACAGGGGTCTTCTATAAATAAATCCCCGTTGTAAGGCCGTTGATGATGCAGAGCAACACTTAGCGAGTTGGAGTACTTCTGTGAGGGATCTCCATCAACTTGGGTACTATGGCTGAGCAGCTAGAAGGAAGTTTCTAGAAAGAAATTTTTCAAAAACGATGGTGTCTGTCTACATTTGAGACGTCTGCCTAGGTGCAGATGGAGATTTTATTAAAAACACAAGGGCAGACATATCCAGAACGTGAGAATCGGTGTAAAAAAAAAAAAAAACAGGCAAGGGTCAAGCGAGGCACAAACAGACCATCAAAGACTTACCGAAAGATACAAAAAACAAATTTAGGCCTCACCTCAAAGTAATGATCTTTTCTGATTTCTTACAAAAAATCCTAGTAAAAATTTGGACTAATATTTGACTCACACCAGTAACATTATGGTTAATTTGTGTAGAATGTGTTCTGCTATTGCGTCAAATCATTGTATTAATTGTCTTTTACTACTGTATCCTCATAATTTATGCTTTTATGTATTTTGTACAGCAAATCACTTGAATGCTCTGTAATAATCTGGTCATATATTTCTTCCAGACTTTATCTCTGAAGGAATCCTGGAAGTAGAGTAAATGTCTACGCAAGAAAATGTAGAAGGTGACCTCAGGTACCATTGCATTTTGGGACAGCACTGTGAAGCATCCTGTGAAGAATATATTTCCCTGTGTACAAAATGGTCTCCTGAATCCCTACCAACAGCATAGTGCATTGTGGGTAATCTGTTGCCTGTATACTAACCCGCACTATATGCTCACAAGTATGTAGCCATCCCTTCAGATTTAATTAGTTTACTCGCACTAGATCGACTGTGAAATAGGTGAAATATGGGGGGGTGGCGGGGGGGTCAATCATTTTAGCACTTTATTTTATCCTGTTAGGAGCAATTCTGAAAAAGAATTATGATTCAAGTCAGTTTGATACTGCTGCGTTCCAATGCTGTGTTCATTCAGGCATTAGGCATTAATTAGCAAAACCACCTGAAAACAACACCTTACGTAGTATTTATCGCATCAAAACCCCGTATGAGCGATATGAGATAAAACTTGGACAGAGCTGTGTGTACGACTGATTAAACGAGACAACAGACAGGTGTTTAATGAACAGTATAAAACAGAAGCTTTCACTTACTGTTCAGGCAGCGGGCGCCATTTTGGATTTTTAACTCAGGGTTGGGGAGGATTTCCGAGTCGGAAATCCGACTTCAGGGGGGCGCTCCTGTCGACATTCCTGACTCAGAACCCGACTAACTCGACTTGCGAGTATAAACAGAGCGCAGCGTTACACTTCAATGACAGCATTGCCACATTACTTCCAGCAACTTCACATTTACTGCCTCCCTATATATTTATAGTATATTGCATTCTGTTTTAGTAACCTTTTAACCACAGCATCTCAACTTTTTTGGAAGCAGGGTGGCACATAATATCGACATTATTAAGGTTATTGACGTTGTTAACTAACCAAAGTAAAACAGGCTGAACTTAAGCAACCTCTACATCAAAACATATCAAACACTTTCCATGAAAAGTAATTTGACGCTGTAACATCAACCGTATCATATAATATTTCACTCATCAGGGATGAGGACTCCATTCAGTTTTGTATTATTTTCTAAGATGTCATGCAAGGGTTTGTTTTTTGAGTTTTTTTAAGTTCTACTCACCCCACCCCACCCCCGCCTTGTTCAGTTTACTTGATATGTTTGGCTTCTTGCTACTTTGCTAGTGAATTCCGTTCTTAGAGTTCATTAAAGGTGCATTATCAGTGTTGGGCCTGAAATCAAAGAATACCGGTAGTACAGTATAGTATCAACACTGCTGCTGCCCCTAGTGGCTTCAGTATGGTATTACAGTGCACAGGAATGCCATAGATGCCTGTTCACTCTAGTATTTTAACACGTCCCTGCGCTTAGGGCTAATATCAAATATACAAATCCACAGGAAAACGTTTCCTTTTTGACATTTTACATTATTCAGGCCACCAGCTGCAGCCCTGTAGCAAATTTTTAACATTATTCCATGTCACATTGTACATTATAAGCGCCCAATACGATCTCTAAAAAATCTGGAATTAGAGAAAATGTCCACATTCTCCTTGCATCATCAATCAGCGTGATCTCGGCAAAGCAGAAATCAGGCTCGTATATATTACTTTTATTCTTAAAAGTGAGCCTGAGGTATCAGAGATGTGTTTTCCGTCCGTTAGCAGGTTACACTAGCGTTTGAGTTGGCCGTCGTGCTCTTGGGGGATTTTAGATGATGGTCATACTGAGATTTAAAGAAAAATAAATTCTCCGACTGACAGAACTTCATCTTTGGCTGGCTTTGGTGCTTTGGTGGCATCAACGCAGCCACTCATGGGTGTCACGTCGTACGTCATGGTACAGCCGACCTTAACTCGCAACCAGATTTACTTACAGTGTGTGAGTTTTGGCTATAAAAGAAACTTGTCATAATTTTACAACTTGTACTTGAAACCAGCTTTAGGATAATGTTGTTTATTAGTCATTTAATAATAGTGACCCTGATAATGGGTAACCATTATATTCACCTTTTTTTGTCTAATGGGTATGTATGGCATACTTATCAGTTTAAGCGATCAGAATAAACCTCTGCTGCGGTCACAGGGAAGGAAGGAAAGAAAGAAAAGAAACAAACACTGGAAGAGCCCAGAATCTGCATTTTAACGTTTATTTTACAGGTTTACACCCGAAGCTGGTACCAGCTTCACGTGGTCATGTGTCTTTGATGAAGTCATGTTTTAAGCACAGCACTTTCACACCTTTTTCCTAGAGTTTGTCTGGTCTTTGTTTTCTGCACCATTTGAGGCACTTTGGGTTCCAAGTGTCTGTGAAATGTGGTACCCAAGTAAACCTTTCCTACATTTTATCATTTGCAGCGTGTGTGTGTGTGTGTGTGTGTGTGTGTGTGTGTGTGTGTGTGCGTGTGCGTGTGCATTCCTATAAATGCAAAAATAAGTAAAATAAAGTTTCTGCATTCCGTGTCAGAGGAAAGCATTTGTGGAATTATACTACCATAATATATAATATTACTAAGTTTATATATAAAATATATTACGATCATATATGCACATAATATATTACTGTAATATAGAGTCATCCGTGTATGCTGGATTTATTAATGTACCCCATCTAATATCATCAATTTCAAATTGCACCAAATGCCCCACTTGAATGTTATTTTATCTTTAGATATTTTATTTCTACTGTAGCTCTCTTCACTTTTATTTATATTATTTTACTACTGTTTTTATGCTGCATTTGTACTTTGTCTTCATGCCTGTCTGCTGTGATAACCAAAACTTTCCCTTCAGGGATTAATAAAGTTATCTGAATATAAATCATCCAGTTACTCTGAAGACCTTGTGGTCCAAGCAGAATAGGAAATGTGCCCGAGTGTGAGCACGATAACACCTTGAAGGTCACCAGTAAATGTTGTGTCGGTTCACTACTAGAGACTTACTGCTGTGGAAATGTTTATGTACTGTTTATGACAGGAACACTGTTGCATCACTTTGACACGTACTAAAGGGATTATAAAATTATGTTAATATAAATTCAAAATACAAATATATTATTTAGTCTCGTGCTTGGAAACGGTGACCAAGCCCAGTCAATTTAAAAACGAAATTTCTTGTACTCTTTTGCTCCTACGTAGGAGAAGTCCTACTATTAAACACCATTACATGAAAAGAATCAGAGAAAATCTCATTTTTCATGAGAATCTGTTATGATCAAGGGATAAAACACCACCATTTTTCTTTTTCAGAAAATTATTGTTGGTTTTTTTATATATACTCAGCAAAAAAAGAAACGCCCCTTTTTCAGGACTGTGTATTTCAACAATAATGTTGTAAAAATCCA
>JAQLOM010160893.1:0-12325 GCA_030068315.1 Chrysichthys thysi
CAAACTTTTAGGTTGTAACATTTGTACAACTACTGCGTAACTTTTTGGTGAGCAATGGCTACCAAAATGATATAAAGTACAGTGTATTACCTGATATTTAAAAAAAAAAAAGCACCATCACCAACAAACGATGCTATCACAGCGAATGCGAGGCAGAGACCAATGAATTACTCTATGTTTTCGCTGAGAGACGTGCCGCATGACTCATTTCCCCATGCGTACTGTCAGGAATGTAGGGTGTAGGCGGACACATGTGCAGGTGGGAGACCGAAGTAAGATCTATAATGGTTTTAATAGCAATCATGGCAGAGGTACAGGCAACCGGCAGGCAAGGTCGTGGTCAAAACAGGCAAGGAAATATCCAAACGGCAAACAGCACAACAAAGGCAAAGGCAAAAACCAAATGACTAGAAAAAGGGTCAAAACCAGGGAGCATAAACAGTCAAAGGCTTGGCAATAGCACGGGGAATGCAATCTAAAGCTTCGCACCTTGGTGTGACTGAGCAAGTCTCTTTAAACACGGTGTCATTAGTTACCAAATGCGCAATACCTGTAGCATCCCACATGATGCTCGGGCATGGCATGAGTCCTAGGGCATGCGCCAGTGGCGCTGCAGCAGAGTGTTCTTGGAGTGGCGTGCTTCCTCCGGACTGCACCACTATCGTGGTTACCCAAAATGGGTGTGTTAAAAGGGGGCTTGTGCAGGCAGATTCAGGACACGTACAAGTTATTAGGTCTACAGTTCAACTTCTGAGATTCAGATTGAGTTCTAGGTTATTTGTTTTCGAACTGGTTGGTTTAACTTTTAAGAAATTCGAGTTCTAACGAGTTCGAGTACTCAGGTACCACTGTAGGTTTTTTTTTTTTTTTTTAAATACATGCTCATTTTGAAATTGATGCCAACAATATGTTTCAAAAAAGTTGGGGCAGGGGCATGTTCACCACTGTGTTGCATCACCTACATTTAATAACACTCTAAAACAGGTTACTGGGGTTTTGAAAGTGAAATGTTGTCCCATTCTTGTCTGTCTCATTCTTCTTGACGTAGGATTTCAGCTCTTAACAGTTTTTCATTTCATGATACCCCAAATCTTTTCAGTGGTATACAGGTCTGGAGTGCAGGTCAGTTTAGCAGAGCCATCCAGTATTGGTTTTCAGCCTTGAACTTTGCCTACAGAGATTCCTCCAGATATTATACTTAAACTGCTCCATGCAGTCGTTCACAGGGTTGAACCTTTCCCCGTTTTTTCTGCTGAAAGACTGCCTCTCCGAGATGCTCTTTTTATACCCAAATCATGTTGATCTATTGCTAGCCAGCAGAATTACTGTGAGATGCCCCATCAGGTGTTTCTTGAAACTTTTTTGAAACATGTTGCTGGCATCAAATATGAAGTGTGCTCATCTTTCCTGTAACAAAAATATTTCAGTTTTTATCATTTAATATCTTTCATTATATTGTTTTCTTTGTTCTATTTTCTACTAAATACAGGCTTGCATTATTTGCAAATCATTGCATTCTGTTTAATTTACATTTTTTTATTTACATAAATTATTTACAGAATTTACACAGCATCTATATATAGCAGGACTATATAATTTGTTATTAATTAAACAATTACAAAGGGAACTGTTAAAAATATGACACAGCTAAGAAATTAAGGACTAACAAATTCAGAGTCATTTTTGAATATTTATATTTTGCTCACCAAAGTTTATGAACTCATTAGGCATTTCAATATTTCTGCATAAATATGACCTAAAACATCAGATTTTCACACAAGTCCTAAGAGTAGTTAAAGAGAGATAAGTAGATAAAAATGTATTTTTAAATGAGACAAAAATGTTTTGTACTTGACATATATTTACTGAGGAAAACTGAATAGTATTTAATTTGAAGGTGAAATTAAAGTCAGATATTTTCAGTCATTGGGATGACAAACTGGCACTGAGTCAGCACCCTGTTTTATTTATAGAACAGGAATCTAAATGTGAAACTCATTTTTGTAAGTGTATCATGGCATGAACAAAGAAGATTTGTGAGGACCTCACAATGGTAGGAAATTTGTTTCCCCATCCAAAAACTTTTTATACATGTGCAAATTACATCTGTGTACACAAAATATTGATACACCTACACTGTAAAAGTTATACGGATTTTTATGGCAATTTACCAGGAGCATGGTTGCCAATAAAGAACTGTAAATTTGACAGTAAACAACTGTACAACATATTTACAGTAAAGTCCTGCAATATCATGATATATATAAATAACACACAAGTCAACTCAGCCCACTTGGCTGATGCGTAGCTGAACTGAGGGGTTGTACCCAACCAAGCAGGTTCTGGGATTAGAACATCCAACCTTCTAAGCTGTACACATCTTATCCATTGAGCCACCATAACAGTACTGCAACAACCTTGCATTGATTAACCTACTTCTTACTCTGAATTAACTCCACTGAGAGATTGTGTCATAAGTTGATTGAGCTAGATGGCTGCTTGGGGTCATTGTTGTGGTGAAAGTGGAAATTCCTTTTCAACTTCAGCTTATTAGAAGACACCTGCATGTTCTGCACTAAAAATAACTAGTACTGTAGCTTTTCATTCTTCCTTCCACTTTGATAAAAACTCCAGGTCTTCAGTTGAGATAAAAATTAGAGAACAAGCTACAATTTCCTAAATGTCAAGGTCACTATGTAGTCCTATTTGGAAATTATTCAAACAGGAGTAAAAGAGCAGTATTTAAATCGCATGCTGTGAGTTACATAAATTCAGATGCACAGTATAAGGAACTTAAATGAGATTTTTGAAAAAGAACACTGATCAAAATTAGAGAACACTTTCAGACATGTCTCCGATATTGGGGTTAATCTGGAAGCTGGTGGAAATGTCCGTAATTATCTGACAAACACTATTTAATGGGCAGCCTAACTTTCCAGTTATCAATGACTCTGCAAGATGTTGAGCCATTCTAAAGTGACTGAAACCCTTCGGCAGCAGGTTGTCCAGAGGAAGGTAAAAGAGATGACCCCATCAGCCATAGCAAGAGAAGTTGGTTGCTCCAAATCTATGATCTCTAGAATATTGCACTTTTACAATGTCACAAACTCATTCAAGTCCACCAAGGAGGCTGGTCATCCACAAAAGACAAATGCAAGGGAGGACAAGATAATGCGGGGAATGTCAATGGGGAATCGTTTCAACACTGCAGCTGAAATTGCTCGCCAGTGCAGCGCTGAACGGGGTAAGGATCTGTCTTGTGATACAGTGTCTCGAATTTTAAGAGCATTTGGACTGACAGCCTACTCTGCAGTGACCAAACCTTCCCTCCATTCATCACCCAATCATCCAGCAATTTTAATGCCCCCTGTCAAACTTTAAAATGGGTAAAGCAGATCTTGGAAATTATGAACTGAACTTGGCAACAAAGTTATGGTTAAGAAACCCACTACAGTCACTGCACTTTGGAGGAGACTGCAAGAAGAATGGACCAAAATTTCACCAGAGCTGTGTGAGAGATTAGTGATGTCCTGTGGCTGCAAATGTGCAGAAGTCATTCAAAGCAACACCCTGTCCACTTCCGATTAATTTTTGACTGTTGTAAACTTCAGAAAACTTTGTTGTGATCTTTCTTCATGCTACATTTTCAAATAGGAATATGTAGAGACCTTGACATTTAGGAAATTGTAGGTTGTTCTCTAATTTTGATCTCCACTGTAGTTAAATGAAAGCAACCCTAAGGCATAATATTGACATCATAATGCTTCACCTTGTGTATGGTGTTTTTTTTGGTTATGTGCTTTTTTGTGCCAAACATGTTTCGGAATTATGGAATTTTTATACGTTTTGGAATTGTTCTCATCAGACCATTTAGCTACAGGCAGTTTAGGATGACTTAGTAAGATTTAGGTGTTTTTTTGTTTTTTGTTTTTTTGAGAAACGACTTCTGTATCCCTATCCCCTACTCCAGACTTGTGAAGAATACAACAGATTATAGTAATGATGATGATAATGTTACATTTATATAACGCCTTTCTCAAACTCAAGGCTGCTTACAAAGCAAAATAAACAGTATGCAATTCAAACAAACAAATCAATGAAATACAGCAGGTCCTCGGTTTACGACGTTTTCGACCTATGGCGTTTCGTGATTACGTCGGTCACCATTTCCCATAAATTTATTGAGAAAATCTAGTTCCATCATTCTCAAATATGTTAAAGCAAATTACACACAGGAACTAGTTGGTGAGCAGAGCGGACGAATACGGCAACACACGACACTATACGAGGAAGACGGCTTTGTTTACATTCGCCAGTCATAGGTACTTATGTACATTTCGGGCATCTACTACAAAAATGTTCAAGTTATAGTTATGCTTCTTTTTTTAATTATAAAATATTTTTAGGTTGCTACATCTATGTTGGATCCATGTTGTTTAATGATAAATTACATTGTTGCTGTCACTAGTTGCCCGGATGCTCTGGGAGCACCAGTATTCTCTCTGTGCTGATATTTAAATGAATGTGGTGCTCAGGATTGACCTCTCAACCAAATGCAACAGAGTTCACACAAACCCTGAGCACAAACATACGGACCAATCATAACGGAGTCATTCACTGAGTCAGCCACTCAGCGCTAGGTCTTTGCAAGGTGCATAGCTACTTTCACCACCATACCTTTTCTTTACCTAGTTGGAGATCCGGGTGCTGTAGTAGGCTGTTTTAACATTATACATGTGAAAGTATCTGCTTCTTTGAAAACATCTGTAATTACAAAGCAGCGTTGTGGTCTCATTATTGAGATGGAAAGATTATTAGAGCTTTGGCTGGAAAAATAGCATCAACGGCATATCCCAGTGAGCCTCATGTTGATTGATTTTACCAATGTGTTAGCATAGGTGAGTGACATATTTATGTACAGTACACATATGTGAGTTCCGACTTACGGGAGAAACTAGAAGATTTGAAGAGTGAGGCTTTGGGAGAGAGGAGTAGAATTTCTGATTATTCTGTATTAAGTTTGAGAAAATTAAGTTGCATCTATGACCTTAAGTCTGATCGACAGTAAGGGAACTGGGAGGAGGGTCAGAGGGGCACGGTGTGCTGAGATAAAACTGAATAACATCATTGTTGCAATGGAAATGAAGACCATGGTTGCAAATAATTTGGCCAAGGGACAGGATGTACTTTGAGGGACACCACAAGTGACAGCGGAGGTGGATAATTTGTGTTGGCCTAGTGTGACAAACTGTTGTTCGTTGGAGAGGTATGACTGAAACCAGTCGAGGGCCGAATCTGATACAACAATATCTGTCAAACGGGAGATGAGTGTATTATGTCTGTCTGTGTCAAGAGCAGCACTCAATCCAGGAGAATAAGAATGTTGAATGAACCAATATCAACAGACAGGAGAAGGTCATTGACTACACACAGGAGGGCAGTCTCTGTGCTATTATGTGTGCAAAACCCAGATTGAAAGGGCTCATGCAGATCATTAACAGTGAGAAAAGAGTGGAAGTTTTCGACCCCTCTTTCCAGTACTTTTGCCAACAAGGGGAGATAGGACAATAGTTAGAGAGAGAGGATGGATTTGAATCTGGCTTCAGGTGTGACTGCAGCAGTTTTAACGGCAGAGGGAAAACCACCAGATTTAAGGGATGAGTTAACCAGTAATATAACTGGTTCACAGATGATAGTGGAGCATGCCTTAAGTAAAGGGGTAGGAGCAGGGTCCAGCTGATATAAAGAGGAGTTATATTTAGTGATATTAAATACAACAGTATCAACCATTGTAAAGTGGGTGTGCTTGGGGCCAGGAGAAGCAAAGTACATGGGAACAGAAGGAAAAGTAAATTGGAAAGAGTGGAATATTTGGTTAATTTTGCCCTGAAAGAAATTGAAGAAGGCCGGACACTGATCAGCTGTCTTGGGACAGTCTGTTGTAGAAGGTTTAAAGACTTTGACAGTCCTCAAGAGTGTTTTCAGCCTAGACTTTGAGCGTTGTATGATAGATGTATAATAATTTGAACAGGCAGCATCAAGGGCATCTCTATACTTATGAATGTGGTTAGAGTATAGCATAGAGTGGACAGTGAGTCTGGTCTTCTTATACAGACACTCAAGTCGCTGGCCAATGGCCTTCACTACCCTGAGCTCAAGGGTAAACCAGGGATATGAATGGGAGGCAGGGACATGCCTGTTCATTACAGGGAGTAAATCATTAAGCAGTCTGGAGAGAGTGTTATTGCAAATAGCAACAAGACTGTCAGGGGAGGAAAAGTTGTCATGTTGGTCAGACACAAGTGATGCCTGTATAGAGGCAGCAAAAAGGTCATAGCCAACAGACCTTATATTGTGATAGGTGACAGAAGTTTTCCCAAGGGAGGGGGGGGGGTAGTAGTATAAAAGTATCAAAACTGCATTCATGAGCTTGTGATAAAAGACACCATAGAGAGCCAGTGACAGAGATTGCATTGAGACTGAGCAAAGCAGATCAAGAATGTGGCCTTGATTGTTGGAGGGAAAATCCACATGCTGAGTCAGATTAAAACTAATACCGAAGTGAACTCAGAGGTGTAGGAACAGTTAGTATCAACATGGATGTTAAAGTCACCAAGTATAATAACAGCAGGGCATTTACTTGAGACAACTGTTAGTTTATTCAGTTCGGACAAAAAGTTGACATGTGGTTAAGAGGATGATAAACTATAAACTAACAGCAGCATTGATGAAACAATCTTCTGAGCAATGTATTCAGAAGATCTCACACTGAATAGTGTGGCAAATCTGAGCGGAACACCACAGCCAACCCAATCTCTCTCCCTACCAATCTGGGTTTGGATAAGTAGCTGTACCCAGGGAGAGACAACATATTTAAGTGTATGAATTCACCAAGTTGTTGCCATGTTTCTGAGAGACAGAAAATGTCAGTTTACTTCTGGAGGATGAGATCATTGATTAATGAGGTTTTGTTAGTAATAGATAGCACATTCAAGTGGGAGAGGTTGAAGCAGGAACAAGATGGAGCAATCAGTTTGGAGGGACAACGAAGCAGATCATAATTTCTTGGGTGGCTTTATTCCGGGGTCGACGAGTGTAGTAAGTACGTAACATAGGACATAGGAATATGAGCATCACATCTAAATATAATAGACAGTCCTCTTTTGGAGCGATGAATATAGCGTGGGCAACGAGTAATACCAAGTGAGAGGCATAGATTATAAAGACACCGAGTCCAGGGCGGCGTGGCAGCAAAGAAGTTTGAGATCAGCCGATGTGTCTAGCAGTACTGCCAGATGGTAAAAGGCGCACATGCACAGCACAACCCTAGGCCATGGACAACAGTAGGTTGTGAAGGATTAAATCCAGACACCAACTTTAATCCAAACATGGATAGCAGTAAGCAGCCAACAGTAGCAACACCATGCTAACGCTGCATGTTAGCCAACCAGACTCCCAACACAACCCAGCTAGAGTTGCGATTAGCGCAGGTTAAATACACTTATCACAGAAACACCCTGGCGACAACAACGAGGCGAGCAGGCAGAAACACACTCACCACAGAGGCAGTCACTGTGAAGAAGGAGGAAGACAGCTGACACAGATATGTAGCAGATGTCCTAGTCAATGTTGCAGCTGTGAACTTGTCAAATGAGAGTTTATAGTCCATCGAAGACCAGCAGTTACGGCGATTGAGTCTAAAGAAGCAGCAAAGTTCAGCAGCCAAAACCAAAAAGCAGCAAAAATTCAGTGAACACCAGTCAGCAGAGGTTAGGATAATCCAAAGTGGAATAAAGAAACAAACAAATGAACAAACAAACACCTGTGAGTAATGGCAGCCAGACTTGCACAGCGTTCACTCAACTGGAATCCAAGGTTTCAAATTGTAACATGCAGAGTGTGAACATTACTTGTAAGATGTTCCCACAGCTCCTTTAATGTTGCCATAGGTCTCCTGGCAGCCTCCCTGATAAGTTTTTGTCTTGTTCTTTTGCCATTCTGCTGTTAATGATACGATTGTGATATTTCTTGGTATATCTAATGTCTTCTCCTGATTGTTACTTTTCAACAAGTGAGACTGTCATACAGGCTTTGTAAGCTATTAAAGAACCATGGCTTCAGCAATCAGAAAAAAACAAGATGTAAAGAAAATTCTACAAAAGCAGCAGATCTTTATTTGCGGTTAATCAAAACAATTTCACTGATGAAAGTTGTATGATAATTGCTATTAAAATTATAAGACATATAAGACTGAATGTCTGAATGTGATTGGACTTGTTTATTCTGAACACAGCTACATCCCCAATTATAAAGTGGTGTACACTCTTAGGTAACTAGGTTACTGTAACTTTTTAAATTTTTTTCCTATTGTTCCCTAAAATATCTGACTGTTTTTCACTTCATTTGTAGATGCCCCAATTTCACATTGACGGAGGAAGTTGTTCTGACATGATTTCTCTTAGTTTCATTTTTTATTTAATAAAAACTTGCTATTTCAACAGGGGGTGTAGACTTTTTTATATCTACTATAATTGTGGGAGGTCCAAGGTAACATCTTTCCAGGGTCTAAGAATACACCAAAGCTGCATGAAATACCTAAAAGCAAGCATGATCTTGCACAGATCAGTATCCTCTGAGAGAAGAGACAAGCACATCAAATAAAGCTCAGCAGCAGGACATAGCCTACCACGTATCAAACTCCCAGTTGCAGAGGAAGGTAACTAATCCATGACATCTTAGAACCCGGAGCCAACCTGGACACAGTACGTGAAGGAGAAGAAGGTTCAAGGGTACAGGCCACATGTGAAGTGAATAAAGTCATGTAGCAAAAAAGAGTGGAAAATGGTCAATGCAGATATATGCAGTATCCTGGAAGGTCTTCAAGGAACAGCAGAAAAGAAATTGGAGAGGATCAACAATCTAATTTATGATTACAGACTAGAAAAGTTAGGAGCAGTAGAGCCAAGGAAGAAGAAATCAATGACCTGACCCAAGTCCATAAGGCAACAAGAACTCGAGTGCCTAGACAAGGCGAGATGGGAATTAAGGAAGCAATGGTGGAAAGGGTCAAAAGAGTTGACAGAGGAAATTAAACTCCTGCAAGCAGACTTGGAGACTTTGGAGAATGGAAAAGAAGACTATGGAGAATGGAAAACCTCAGAATTCAATGTGAGAAGAAGGAGAGGGCAAGAATGTCATCCAAGAAGGGTCCGCTTGTGAAAGGGCTGTTCACACAGGAAGAGAGTGGAGCACTTCTAGTGTCAAAGATAGACCTTGCAGATTATTTGAGAACAAATTCAGACAATCAGAGACAAGAACAGAAGAAAATTCCTCCCAACATGCCACCCATTCCTCAACCAGAACACCAGTTTGATAGCAGCCTTCCTAAATGTAGTGTAGTTGAGAAAGCTGTAAGGAGGGCAAGAACAGCATCAGCACCAAGACCAAACGACGTTCCATACACGTTGTATAAAAAAAGCTCCAGCTGTCCTGAGGATAATGGTGGATATTATCCTCCTATGGAGGATAATGAAGGTTATATGGAAGAAGAAAAACATGCCAAAAGCATGACAAGGAGCAGGGGGAGTTGCTTCTAGGCCAAAAGTTCACCTTCCTACTGCACATCACTATAATCAGTCTCAGGCTAGATTATGTGGTCAGCCTTAAAATACTGTAGACTCTTTATTATAGAACTAACAAAACTATGGGAGGATGCTGTTGGTTAAGTGTACAAATGCAAAAAGGTGACGACAAAAGGGCTGGAAAACACAGGTGCTGCTGGTGTAGGTCAGCTGTATGGGTTTGTTGACTGTGTCAACTACCAGACTGCTAAATGAATGGGAGTCCATTCATGAATGGGAGCCTGATTGTCTGACAACTTGACAGGCTATCAAGTCACTGGAAGTGGCTGCCAAGCAAATCAGAAACTGGCTCTGGCTGAAAAGAAAGGGCCAGAACTGGGCAGCATATATAAAATATCATATACTGTCAGCGTCTCCTTCAATTTCAGGAAAGATACAGGCAGGACTTGAGTGGATTGCTGATTGGTTATTTCTTGTCACATGGGACACAGCACTCTTGTTGTATTAAAAGAAGTTGAAATATTTTTATCTGGTCACACCACACGTAGCACTCTCCAACTCTCCCGGAAAAAAAGGTGCATCACTCCTGTGTCCCCGCATGGCAGGTGTGTAGCTTCACTGAAAATAATGCAAATGTGTGATGGAGCCCAATACTTTAAATGAAGGACAATACCCAGGTTTTGTTTTCAATTTTGAGCTCTTTGATAAAGTGCCTGCTTTAGTTTGTTTTGTGTTCAGCCACACTGTCAATAAAGCTCTTTCCTGCATCCTGCTTCTCTGCTCTACCCGGCAGGCATTACTTTGTACATTATGTGTACTTTACACTGTTTTTTACATGGTTGTCTGATAAATAAGTCATTATGGATGTTGTGAGTACCAATTCAGAAATCATCAAAGCCAAGACTCTTATCTTTCATCTTCCAAAAAAAAAATGCAAATGCTACCACTTTAAGCTAAATTGTGATTAATTATAGCCTATTATGGTGATTAACCCTGAATATAAAAATTAGAGAACAACTTACAATTTCCTGAATGTCAAGGTCACTACATAGTCCTATTTGAAAACTGTCCAAACAGGAGTAAAAGATCAGTATTTTAACCATATGGCATGAGTTACATACATTCAGAAGCACAGTATAAGAAACTTAAATGAGATATTTGAATCTTTGAAAAAGAACACTGATCAAAATTAGAAAACACAAGAATATTGCACCTTTAAAATGTCACAAACTCACTCAAGTCCCCCAAGAAAGGCTGGTCAGAAGCACAGTATGAGAAACTTAAATGAGATATTTGAATCTTTGAAAGACCACGCAAGAGAGGACAGGATAATGCAAAGAATGTCAATGGGGAATCGTTTCAATACTGCAGCCAGAACTGCTCGCCAATTCAGCGCTGAGTGGGGTATGGATCTATCTTGCCATACAGTGTCTCGACGTTTAAGAGCATTTGGACTGACCACCTGCTCTGCAGTGACCAAACCTCTCATAAGCAGGAAGAACCAGATGACTAGACTAGCATGCTGTGTGGATAGAGGAGAACTGGTCCAAAGTTCACTTTAGTGGTGAAAGCAAGTTTATTTGGGTCTGATGGGAAACATTATGTTCGTCATCAAACTGGGGAAAGATTGAACCCCATCTGTGTAAAGAAGTCAGTGAAAGGTGGAGGAGGAAGTGTCATGGTTTGGGGAATGTTTTCTGCAGCAGGAGTTAGGCCTCTTATACAGCTACATGGCAGAGTGAATGCAAATGTTTATCAGAACTTTCTTAGGCAACATGTGGTTCCTTCCCTGTGTTCATCACGCAATCAGCCAACAATTTTCATGCAGGACAATGCCCCCTGTCATAACAGCAAAATCGGTAAAGCAGTTCCTTGAAACTGAAAACACTTAAATTATGAAATGGCAAAGAAACCCACTACAGTCACAGAACTGTCGAGTACACTTCCTATTAATTTTTGACTGGTGAAAGATTCAGAAAATTTTGTTGTGATCTTTGTTCATGTTATAGTCATTGCTGTTCTCTAATTTTGATCACTGTGTTTTCAGCAAAATAAAAGTTTTTTTTTGTTCAAGTTCCTCTTGTATATTTGGTTATTTTGTATAGCACTGTCCTAGTAGTATGGCATAGCCACAACAGCAATTCCTTCAAATGAGCAATGAAAATGACATTATTTCTGAAAAAATCAAGTGTCCATAAAGTGTTCTCTAATTTTGATCTCCAGGGTATACATATATACACATGCACACAAACACACACACATTATCTAAATACAGTAGCTAAATGCTAAACAATAAACAATAAATAAATACTAAATATAAATAAGACTCTGAATATTGTCAGTGTTTTTAGATTGTGTTGCAGTGGCCCATCCTTTTTCCTAATGCAAATAAGGTTTCATCATTTTAGTCTAGAACACACACATACATAATTTGTTTAGTGAACATTAGATCTGTCCGCCGCTCTAATAATCCTATTTTTTGAGGTCATATACTTTTTTTAAACGGTTGCATTATTACAAAGCAGTAAAGCAAAGGAAACAATCCTAGCCATGAATTCTATCAGCATTAAAAATAACAATATACAGTGAACCCCCGCCTAACGCGGGGGTTACATTCCGCCGGCCCCCTGCAATAGGTGAAACTGCGATACTGTGGTCACATTTATTTTTATTATTTATATATATTTTAAGGCTTTATAAACCATTTCCACTCTCTTACTAACCTTTTCCACACTCTTATAAAC
>JAQLOM010160913.1:0-12323 GCA_030068315.1 Chrysichthys thysi
GATGCAGCTCCCTCTGACCCTCTCTGAACTTCTCCATCAACATCCTCAAAGCAAACACTGCATCTGTTGTGCTCTTCGTTGGCATGAAACCATACTGTTGCTCGCAAATGCTCACTTCTGCCCTCAGTCTAGCTTCCACTACTCTTTCCCATAACATCATTGTATGGCTCATCACCTTTATTCCTCTGTAGTTGCCACAGCTCTGCACGTCTCCCTTGTTCTTAAAGATCAGCACCAGCACACTTCTCCTCCATTCCTCAGGCATCCTCAAGATTCAAGATCTTTATTTGTCACATGTAGTTATAACTGGTACAACATACAGTGAAATGTTTTTTCTGGCTAAAAGTACTCCCAGACTGTGCTATACCCTAACAAGAAAAAAATAAGAGATAAGAGATAAGAAAAAAAAGTACCAACAGACAATAAAAATAAATAGCGAAAAACTATAAGTGTAACAGAAAGAGGGAAGTTTATATATAAAAATGTATCTGTCATATGTACACACACACACACACACACATATATACACTGAAATACAGATTGCACTGTGAGGATCTAAGTAAATATGTACACTACAGATGCAATTGAAACAGTAACCTAAAGTGATTGTGTGCCATAAGGTGCAGATGTGCAGATAAAAAAAAAAAAAAATAGGAAGAAAAATGGATCTTCATATTGTTCATTTTGTGCAATGGTTGAGGAGTCTCACTGCCTGCGGGTAGAAACTCCTCCTAAACCATTCCGTTCTTGTTTTCAGGCTACAGAGGCGTTTCCCTGATCTCAGTGGCCTGAACAGTTTGTGGGCCGGATGACTAGAGTCCTTAGAGATCCTGATGGCCCGGGATCTGCACCTTTCAGCGTAGATGTCCTGCAGGGCTGGTAGGGAGGTTCTCATAGTGCGTTCTGCTGTGCGCACTACCCTCTGCAGGACCTTCTGCTGCTGTACAGTGCAGTTCCCAAACCACACTGTGATGTTGCTGCACAGAATGCTCTCGATGACTCCAGTGTAGAATCTCCTCTGGATGTTTTTGGAGATCTTGAACCTCTTTAGATGCCTCAGGTGATAGAGGCGCTGTCTGCCTTTGGTGATGAGGAAGTCTGTGTGTGTGCTCCAGGTAAGGTCCTCAGTAACGTGGACCCCGAGGTATTTGAAGTTGAAGACTCTCTCCACAGGGGTTCCATTGATCAGGATTGGGGTGTGAGTTTGCTCTCCTCTCTGTTTTCTAAAGTCAATCACTATCTCCTTTGTTTTGCTGATATTCATGGAGAGGTGATTTGCCTCACACCACTTCGCTAGGCCATCCACCTCACACCGGTAGGCCCTCTCCTCATTATTGGAGATGAGTCCTACCACAACTGTGTCATCTGCAAACTTCACAACGGAGTTAGTGGGGTATCTGGCCGTGCAGTCCGTGGTGTAGAGGGAGTAGAGAAGGGGGCTCAGCACGTATCCCTGGGGGGCCCCTATGTTCAGCGTGAGTGTATGGGAGTGCACCTCCCCCATTCTCACTGACTGTGGTCTCGCGGTCAGGAAACTATATATCCATCTGCAAAAAGATGTACTGAAACCCAAGTCCTGGAGCTTATCTGAGAGGGTGTGGGGGATTATGGTGTTAAATGCTGAGCTGTAGTCTATAAACAGCATTCTCACATAATTACCACATCCCTCATCAAGATGGCTCAGTGTGGTGTGCAGGACTTGTGCAACGGCATCTCCGGGGGATCTATTTGTCCGGTATGCAAATTGCAGCGTGTCAAAGTTGGAGGGAAGGAAGGAGCTGATGAAGGGTTTCATGAGCCTCTCGAAGCACTTCATCACCACAGACGTCAGGGCTACTGGGCGATAGTCATTTAGGGTGGTTGGGCGGGCGTTCTTCGGGATCGGGACAATCACTGATGTTTTAAAGCAGGTGGGGACCACCTGCTGTGCCAGGGAGGCATTGAAGATGCTGGTGAATACCGTGGACAGCTGATCTGCACATACCTTTAGCACACGTCCCGGTATGCCATCTGGTCCCGCTGCCTTCCTGCAGTTAGTGGCCCTCAAAGCTCTCCTCACATCATGCTCAGAGAGTATCAGTGGTGCCAGTTCAGCAGCGGGGGCGGGTGCAGCACTCCGATTTGGTACCTCAGCAGACCCCTCGAAACGTGCAAAAAAAGCATTGAGGTCATCAGCTAGTTCCGGTTTCGCGCATCTCACAGTGTTGGGTTTGTAGTCCGTGATTGTTCGAAGCCCGTCCCAGATAAGTCGGGAGTTGCTGTGATGGAAATACGACTCCACTTTGTCCTTGTAGCACCTCTTAGCCTCTTTCACAGCCTTTTTTAGACCATATGAAGCAGCCTTGTAGCAGGTCATATCACCCGAAGCAAGTCCGGTATTGTAGGCAGTGGTCTGTGCTTTGAGAGCTTTCCGAACAGTAGAGTCGACCCAAGGTTTCTGATTGGGAAAAGTTCGGATTGTCGTCGCGGGGATGATGGTGTCGACTAGCATGCCAATGAAGCTCATCGCTGTGTCCGCAAACTCGTCGATGTTTACGGAAGTATTCTGGAATACGTCCCAGTCTACGTCATTGAGTGCGTCCTGCAGCGTCGCCTCTTATTGGGCATTCCAGCGTCTGATCTTTCTCGTCGCCAGAGCTTCCTGGTGAAGCCTTTGTTTGTATTCCGGTGTGAGTAAGATGGCAGCGTGGTCCAATTTCCCAAAAGCCGGTAGGGAGATGGCTTTGTAGCCATCCTTGAACGGACTGTAACAATGATCTAATGTGTCGTCTCCTCTGGTGGGACACGTGACATGCTGGTGAAAGTTAGGCATGACCTGTTTTAATCTTGCCTTATTAAAATCCCCCGCCACGATGAGGGCTGCATCTGGATGTTTAGCTTGGTAGCCGCATAGCACGTCATGAAGGTCTGCTAGCTCCTTGTTATTGTCCGCTTGTGGTGGGATATAAACTGCCATGATAATCACTGTGGTGAACTCCTGAGGGAGGTAGAACGGGCGACAGAGGATGGTGAGAAGCTCCAGGTGGGGTGAGCACGACCAGCAAAGGACATTGATATTCCCAGGATTACACCATCTGTTGTTTACCATGAAGCACACTCCTGCGCCACGCAATTTACTGGACTCCGCAGTTCTGTCCGAGCGGAATACAGAGAATGATTCCGCCGGGGTTACCATGTGGTCTGGCACGGAGCTGGTCAGCCAGGTTTCAGTCAGGCAGAAAATGTTGCAGTCCCTGATATTTCGTTGGTACCTGGTTCTTGACCTAATGTCGTCCAGCTTGTTCTCTAGTGACTGGACGTTGGCTAGCAGTATGCTAGGCAGTGGAGGGCGGTGTGCTCTGGTATGCAGCCTGTTCCGTACCCCTGCTCTTCAGCCCCGGTATCGCCGTCTCCTTTGTCACTGGGGACGTCTGGGGTCGTTGTTCTCATCCCAGAGAATCTCTTTTGGCCACGGCGTTGTGTCGAGTAAACCAGTAGCAGAAGTAAGTGAAAAACGTTATCCTATGTCCAAAAGTGTGCCGAAGTCATATTGTGTTAGACCTTGTGCAGCACGAGCAAAAAAACTGATAAAAACATAAATACAATGAAAAAGAAGCACAGTTGTAGCGGAGCTGCCAGGACGGCGGCCGAACTCAATGGTGCCATCTTAACATCCTCTTACTCTCTAAGATCTCATTGAAAACTTGGTCAAGAGCTCTACTGCTACCTCTCTTAGACACTTCCATACCTCCATGGGTAGATCATCAGGACCAACTGCCTTTCCACTCTTCATCCTCTTCAATGCTGTCCTCACTTCACCTTTACTAATCTTTGCTACTTCCTGTTCCACAACACTCACCTCTTCTACTCTTCGTTCTCTCTCATTTTCCTCATTCATTAATTCTTCAAAGTACTCTTTCCATCTTCTCATCACACTTCTGGTTCCTGTCAAGACATTTCCATCTCTATCCTTAATCACCCGAACCTGCTGCACGTCCTTCCTCTCTCTATCTGTCCCTCCTTACTGTTCAACGGAGCATACAAGTCATTGTACATCCTTTGTTTGGCCTTTTTCACTCTTATAAGTCACCCTGTGTTCCTGTCTCTTCTGGAAGAAAGTATTCAGTTCAGCCATCTCCATCCTTTTTGCAAAGTCTACCATCATTTGTCCTTCTGCGTTCCTATCCTGGATACCAAACCTGTCCATCACTTCCTCATCACCTCTGTTGTCTACACCAAAATATCCATTGAAGTCTGCCCCAATTACCACTCTCTCACTCCTGGAGATACTCTGCATCTGTCAGGTGTCGGGCGTGTGTAGGACACATGCGCGGTGAGCCACTGAGTAAATATATATTGAGATATTTATTTAGGAGAAGAAATAGCAAACGAATCCAAAATCAGCAGGCACAAGAATAATCCAAATAACGGGCAGTAGGTCAGGCGATTGGGCAAACAGACTAGACTAGGCAGAGCAGTAACATGAATCACTAAACACAATCCAAAGTCAAAACTGGAAGAATCACAACAAGGCTGAACTAGGGCAGAGACGGGAATCGTAAACAGGAAACAAAACGGGTCATACACGAAAGCAAAACAGGAATTAAAGGCTTGGCAATAACAGCGTCTATGAAGAGCGTTAATACTTCGGAAAGTCTGTTCCGAACTGAGTCTTATATAGTCCTCGTAAAAGAAGTACAGCTGTTTCAAATCACGGTAGATTACCGAGAGCGCAATGTCTGCGCATGCGCCACTGGCGCTATCGTGCGAATCACTAAGGCGTTCAAGAAACGCATACAGTTCCAGTGGTGCGCCTTCGTGCAGTTCATGTCTGCGTCGTGAAAGCGCAGACGGCAGGGCGGAATCCTGACAGCATCACTTCATCTAACTCACTCCAGAAACTCTCCTTCTCGTCTCGCCCACATCCTACCTGTGGGGCAAAGCCACTAACAACACTGAACATCTCTCCATGGATTTCTAGCTTCAGACTCATCACTCTATCTGACACTCTTTTCACCTCTATCACATTCCTAACAAACTCCTCCTCCAAGATAACTCCTACTCCATTTCTCTCTCCATCCACACCATCATAAAACAGCTTGATCCCACTCTTAATCTTCTAGCCTTGCTACCTTTCCACCTGGTCTCCTGCACACACAGTAGCTCCACCTTCCTCCTTTGGATCATGTCAACCAACTCTCTAGCTTTTCCTGTCATAGTCCCAACATTCAAAGTCCCTACTCTCAATCTTACACTTCTGCCTTTCCTCTTCTCCCTCCGCCTACATACACGAATTCCTCTTTTCCTTTTTCAGCCAACAGGAGCCCAATTCCCACCAACACCCTGTAGGTCAACAGCACCAGTGGCGGTCATTGTTAACCCGGGCCTCGACTGATCCGGTATGGGAGTCACAGAAATGATTCGCATATTTTTATGGCATATTTTTACGTCAGATGCCCTTTCTGCAACAACCCTCTGCATTTATCCGGGCTCGGGACCGGCCCAAACAGACGCTGGCTTGTGCCCCCCTGCAGCTGCATTAGATTATACAACAGCGTATAGAAGCAAAAGGTTCCACGTTCTTTTTAGGACATTAAGAACCATAAATTATTCAATGGCCATTTAAAGAACATTTTAACTGAATTCTTTGAGCCTTTTCCAATAGGAAAACTCAGTTGTAGAACTTTTAGTGTTTTCCCCAGAGGAACAACTGGTCATACTGTAACTGCACTCGTAGAAACTGTGGAGCCCTTAGGGTTCCTTGGCCATCCCTCTGTGGGAATTCTTGAATATTCTTTGACATAGTTTTTGCAAAGCAAAGTTAAGAACCCTTTCTCCCCGAACCTTTTTCTACTTTCTTGTGAGAAAACACTTGTTGGGTTCTACAGAGAACCTTAAGGGTTACCTCAGAAAGAATGAGTGATCTTTTAAGGAATCCCCCCCCCAAACAATGTACCTTCTGGCAGGTTCTAGATATTAAGAAGAAAGTATGAGGGAGAATCAAAAAGTAAAGGCAAAATCCATGTGACAACTTTAACAGAAGTAACTGTGAGAAACTGAACACATCACTTTTCCACATTGTCCCTGTGCAAGACGACACATTTATTGTATTGTTCAACTAGCTTCTGTATTCCTGATGAGAAGATGTTTTTCAGCTGTTCATTTATTCAAGTTAATTTAAATCAATGTAGTTTACCACCTCATTGAGAGGCATGGGGGGCATTTTGATATCTGTTGAAGTTACCAAATATGGTTCTTCACCTGATGAATGATTAAAGATGCTACAACTTTTTTTGAGTTTCTGTTTTGGAAAAGGTTGCAAGTACGGAGATGATATTTATATAATGTGTATGGAAGGAGTCTCCAGTGTCAGTTCTTTGTCACAGTCAGAGCTAAAACTGTAGATCCAAAACCAAAGTTTTCTGACATCTTCAGGACAGTGGAGTGTACACTTCATTGTGGTTTCTTGGTAACATAACTTAGTCTTAGTCTTAGTTCCTCCCGTGCAGCTCGGCACATCAGGCAATGAGTTTTCTCCACTGTTTTCTATCCTCTGTTCGTGTTTCCGCATCTTCCCAAGATACATCGATCAATTTGAGGTTGTTAGTGTATGTCCGTCTCCATGATGTACATCAAGGTCGACCTCTTCCCCTTCTCGCCCCTGGCGGGCACCACGTCATGGCCTCCTTGACTATGCGGTGTTGTTGCAGACGAAGGACGTGTCCAGGGAACCGGAGTCGTCGCTGCGCAATTGTAACATGGCGGCTGGTGAACTTTACTCTTCGTAGGACCTCTTCATTTGAAATGGGATCGAAGTACTGAATCTTGAGGATCTGCCAAAGGCACCGGTGATGGAATGCGTTCAGCTTCTTGGTGGCCGCCCCTGTTAACTTCCAAGTCTCGCAGGTGTAGATAGCTGTTGGAACTACAATCGTGTTGTACAGAGGTAGCTTGATCGGCAGAGAGACCATCGTTGAGGCCCAAATATGTTGCAGCCATCTAAAGATAGCTGAGGCTTTGCTGACTCGGCATCGAATATCTGTGTCAATGTATCCATCCTTCCTGATCGCGCTGCCCAAGTATGTGAATTTATCAACGGATTCCAATCGAGTAGGGCTGAGGTTTATATTGGCTTGGGCTGCGCCAATACTCATGGTTTTCGATTTTTCTGAGCTGATACGAAGTCCAACCTTACTGGCTTCCCGATCGAGGCGGTCTGTCGTATCTTGAAGTTTGGCTTCATCTTCAGTGAGGAGGGCCATGTCGTCAGCGAAGTCCAAGTCTGTCAGCCGATCGAGGCCCATCCACGGAATGCCTGCCCCAACATGTGTCGTGGCTTTCTTCATCACAAAATCGAGCGCAACAAGGAAGAGAAGTGGCGAGGGGCTGCACCCTTGTCGGACTCTGGTGGTGATGTCGAAGAAAGCCTTGTGCCCATTTTCGATCCTGACACAACAGGACGAATTGAGGTAGAGCTTTTGAAAGATGGTGATGAAAGGCTCAGGGACACCATACCACTACAAAATCTCCGACTACGAAGCTCGATGAATGCTGTCGAAGGCTTTCTTAAAATCTCTGAAGTTGATGTTAAGCGCATGGCGATATTCGACGCACTGTTCGATGATGTTATGAAGGGTGAAGATCTGCTCAGTGCATGAACGGCCACTCTGAAATCCCGCTTGTTCTTCTCACAGCTGTTGATCGATGGCGTGGCATAGACAACGTAAGAGGACGACACAAAAAGCCTTCCTGGCCACTGAGAGGAGCGTGATACCCCTCCAGTTAGAACAATTCTTAGCGGCACCTTTTTTGGGGAGCTTGACTATTGCACCTTGCCGGCAATCCTCGGGCACTTTGAGTTGAGCATACATTGAAAAGCTGAATTAACTTGTCCCCGAGGGATTTTAAGATCTCAGAAGAGACCTCATCGAATCCCACCACCTTGTTGTTCCAAAGAACTTTAATTGCCAACTTTGTCTCTACCTCCATGATTTCGCCCAAGTTGATGTCGAGGTCAGGGTTCTAAGTGGGGAAATCAAAGCTGATCACTGGGTCAGGTTGGTTAAGGATTTCCTGAAAGTGCTTGACCCACCAATCATCTTGCTCCACTTGTGTTAATAATGGCCGCCCATTTCGATCGTTGATTGGTACGTTGGAGTTAGTTTGTGTCCCCGTGATGTCATTGACAATTCGGTCAAGTGTCCTCAAGTCGCCGTGATCCGCTGCTGCCTGGGCTTCAACCCCTTTTTCCAAGAGCCTTGTTGTCCTGTCGGCATGATCTTTTGACCTGACAATCCGCCTAGGCCCGCATGTATTCATCTCTGCTTTGCCTTCCTTCGTTCGTCAATCAAATTCCATGTTCGATCTTGAATCCAGCGCTCCTTCGGCTGTCCTCTGTGGTGTCCAATCATTTCGTCCGCACTCATCTGGACGCATGTCTTAAGCGGCTCCCAAAAGGCATCCGCGGTTGCCTCCTCATTGGCTAGGGCAGCAAACCGATTTCTCAGCGTGAGTTGAAACTCCTCCACTTTGGCTGGGTCCTTGAATTCCTGCATGGCGTATGGGCGCTTGACGAAGGCTTGTCTTTGGCTACGGAATTTAAGTCTGAGATTTGCTCGGACTAGGTAGTGGTCAGAGTCTATGTCAGCTGCTCTGTAGGCGCGGACATCAAGTAGGGAAGACCTCCATCACTGGCTGATGCAAAGTAGTCAATTTCATTGAATGTGTTTCTGTTGGGGGCCCTCCATGTCTTCTTATGGATGCAGTGATGTTTGAAGAAGGTGATTCCAATGCACAGGTCATTGTGGTCAGAAAACGCTATCAACTGCTCCCCGTTTTTACTCAGGTGGTCAGAGGAGGAAAAGGGGCCGATTGTGGTTTCATATCCCTCACAGTCTCCAACCAACTGGCTGTTGAAATCTCCCACGATGATCTTCATATCGCGACGAGGTGTATCATCAAGGATGTCTTGCAGCTGATCATAGAAAGCGTCTTTGTCAGTGTCGTCGGCGCTGTCTGTGATTGTGTAGATTGGACTAGTGTGATCCGGGGGTGGGGGGTCTGGAAGCGGGCAGAGATGATGCAATCGTTGATTGGTTTCCATCCGACCATCGATTCAGTCGTGCGCTTGCTCAAAACAATGCCGACCCCATGTTCATGGCGATCTTGAGTGCCAGAGAAGAGAATAGTTATTTCATCGCTGGTGATCTTCCCACTGCCAATCCATCGAACTTCACTGATTCCCAAGACTTCAAGGCGATATCTTTCGAATTCGTGCAGCAGTTGGACTGGCCATCCCGCTTGGTAAAGAGTTCTCACAGTTCCAGGTTCCAATTTGAGTTGTTAATTTGGGGCGAGAAGATTGGTTTCTCAATCGGGTGGTGGACACCATCATTGGTTTGCTCCGTCGCCATCACCTGGGAAGGACCAGATCTGCTTGTGGGATTAATAGTTGGAAAATTTCTCGTCATTTCTGTAGCAGTATAGGGTTTTTATGGGGGACGGGTTGCTAGCCTGAAGCCCCAACCCTCCTCCTTTCTCCGGTCTCATGGGACCGGCCATGGCGGAGTTGGTAACATGACAGGCTATGTTTTTTTTTTTTTGTCTTATTATGTTCAAAAGTCAGAAAAAAAGAGAGGTTGGTGATGGAACTACTGTTTATAGCTGCTATAACATACGTGAGAACTACTTCATCTCTCTTGGTGATATCGAGCATCTTCTGGTGTTCTTTTTTCATGCAGTGTTTGTTGACTCTCTTCTGTGTTTTTTTTCTGAGAACTAATTTACACTGTTTTATAGAGTTTATCTGATAAAAATGGACTGAATGAGAGAAAGAGAGAGAGAGAGAGAGAGAGAGAGAGAGAGAGAGAGAGAGAGAGAGAGAGAGAGAGTTAAGTGTCTGGTTTGCGTGCTGGTGCTAAAATCACCAAAATCCCACGCACATTTTGTCCTCAAACTAATTAATGTTGCTTGGAGAGCCTCATCCAGTGATCTGCGGTCAGAGGAAAGATGGAGGGTTACACTGTAATAAGAGCATGTGGGGTAAAACATTATTTAGCACCGATTACACAGGAAGCCAAAAACAAATTAATTAAGCTTTCAGAATTCAAGAGAATGACTCGAACTTGTGACTTGTTTTTGTCACAGCTTCACGTTAATGAGTTCAGAGTTTCTTTCATGGCTTATGTTTTACTTTTTCAGGGGGTTGATTGACTGAAAAGGAGTGACTTAATGATGAATTTTCACCTTTTTTGAATCTCATGTCCTGTTTATGCTTTGCTTTAGGGACCAATATGAAAACATGCAGGCTCTTTTTTTCTATCCGGAGTACTGGAACCATCTTGGCCATATATATATGAAGCTGGCTTTTAACCATTCAGTACCAAAGGTTCCAGCTGAAAGGATTTTGGTTCTTGATTCACACCAATATCTCAGGGTGGGGCTAGCAGCACTCTTAGTCTCTGATTGGTTATCGCAACGGACACACCCATGTAGCACCAAGCATCTTATTTTAGTCCCTATAGGTTCTTTTACATATTTGACTTAGTTCTGGTTCATTGTTTCACTATTCAAAGTTTTAGAACTTTTAGGCCGTGAGGGAACCTATAATGGTTAAAACCTTCCAAGACTATGTTTAAGTTTCTGAAATAGTCTTTTCTTTTAATTATTTAATGAACCCTCAAATGCATTTACTCTTAGAACACTATTTTGGAAGCTAAGAACCAAAAATCATCCACTGATTTTATAAGTGTTCAAATTACAGAATGGGGGTTCAGGTGGAACTGTCTTTGGAGACTAAGAACCCTTAATTATCCAAAGGACCCCTGAAGAAATGTAAGCTAAGTATTGAGGAGCTTAATTTTAAACAGCTGACAGATTCTAAGAATTAAGAACAAAATAATTTCCAATTATTTACTTATTTATTTTTGCCGTTTCTTAGAAGCTTAGGACCTTTAATTAATCCAGTGGGCATGTAAAGAACCATTTCCCCCCTTGAAAAACTATAGTAGGGTTCTACATAGAACCTTTAATGGTTCTTACCTGTAGGTTTTTTTGGTTGTCCTGCTGGGAGATCCTTTACAACAAATTGTTTCCTTGTCTGAAAGAATCAGACACTTTAGGGGACTCATAATTATTTTATCATATTATAATTATTAAAGAACTTTTTTAGAGAATAATCTGTCTCTATGGAAACAATATCATAAGTTAAGGCTGAGAAAATGAATAGCAAAGCTAGGGGATCGTGTTGGTGATTAATTGAATGAAACTTAAGCCCCGCCCCCTTTTGATCCTGTTACTCTGCTAAATTAAGGAAGTGCTTTCTGCAATCACGACGTGTTGGAGAGTGAACCAGAACTTCGAGGTGCAATTTCAGCTCCTTATTGTGTCGTGTCCAGGTTTTCTCAAAAATTGTGATGCAATAAATAAAAAGAATTTATATGGTAATCATGATGTTCCTTCCTGTCATGTGACCCCGAGTCTCTCTCATGCCCAGTTTTAATCCTGGCTGTAATGCTGAGAGGTGTTTCATTACACACGCTTACTGCTGTTGGAGTCGGGGAAATCACACTCTCGGCTTTCTCAGCTCACTCCTTCCTGCTGAATTAAAATCTGGCACTTCATTTACATCTTTAATTTGCACTGATATTGTTCCTCCCTGTCCTGAGGATTTTCACATCTCGTGTCAGAGACAGACCAGAAAAGCGTTTGCTGGAAATTTCTGAATAACCAGCGTGTTGGAGAGACGGTATTTGTATTTTGAGCACGGACATCTGGCTTAATTTGAGTGACGAACTACAGGGTTGTGTAAGATCTTTTCTTTTTCATTTGGTAAAAGTGGCTAAATAGGAAACGTTAGATTACACCAACTGTGTAATTTGAGTGAACGGGGTTAGGAAAATTGCAGTTATGCAAATAAGAATTGAAGCTATTTGTTTGTTTTGTCCTTTTTTAACATCACACAACAATAACCCTGCATGTTTGCTTTGCATTGATCTTCAATCCATGTTATGCACTACATTAGACATGCCTTATCTTTGACATCTGTCTTCTCCAGCAAAGGATAAACTTAAAAGTCCGTCCTCCCCCAAGAAAATCATGTTAAGGTTCTTTTGGATCATGAAGGTTCCTGTTCTGGTGCATTTCCAAGCGCATGGACAAACAGTGAACAGTGTAATTTCCTGTGCATTGCTGCGAACTTCAACCTGCAATTCACAGCAAAAGAAGAGGAACGCTGTCCAGAACAGTCTCACTGCACCAGGACAATGGACGTCCTCATACAGCAGCAGGGACAGTAGAGACAGCGCGACGGCTCGGGTTCCGACGTCTCCCACGTCCTCCTTACA
>JAQLOM010160958.1:0-12313 GCA_030068315.1 Chrysichthys thysi
GTCCCATTCTTCAACCGATGACTTAAGCTCTTTAGCTAACTGTAAAATGGTGGTGAGGCGCTCGAGAGTTAGGCCTTCTTTTTCTTTTTCTTCTTCTTCTTCTTCTTCTTCTTCTTCTTCTTCTTCTTCTTCGTGTGCTCGATCCTCCTCTTGTTCTTTCTCTTCCTCACTCACTGACTTGGTCATGTCGGCCAGATCTTCGTCAGTCAGTGGTTTTGAGTAGACCTCGAGCAGCTCAACGACGTCGTCGGAAGTCATATCAAAGCCTTCTCCTCCTAGCTGTTTTGCCAGCCTAACTACCTTATCAACCGCAGAGTGATTAATTTCTCTGGCAGAAACGCCCTCGTATCCATGGACCACTTCTGGTCACAATCTCTTCTAGCAGGCACTGACAGTCTCCTTCATGTCCTTCAGTGCTCTCTGTACAGTCACCAGGCACAATGCGATGGTGTAATTCATCCAGTAGACCTTCAGGGAAAAGTCTCCATGGCATCAACCATGTGTTGCAGGGCATTCTTAGTGTATAGTACCTTGAAGGCCCAGATAACCCCTTGATCCATTGCTTGAATCAGTGGTGTCGTATTTGCCCGCAAGAAATCCCTTCACCCCTTGGAAGGAAAGATCCACAGGATGACCTCAGGCATTGTACAGCAGTAAAAGCACTTTGAACTCAAGGCCCCTTTCTGCGAGATAGATCTTTACCTCTGGGATGAAACATTGGTGAAACCAATCAACCGTCAGGTGTTTAGTAATCCAGGCCTTCAGGTTATGCATCCAGTAGACAGGCAGCAGGTTCTTATTCTTGTTTTTCAGGGTCCGGGGGATTTTGGACTTGTAGATGAGTCAGCATTGCCACACATGACTAGCCTGACGTGGTCTTTATGAGCCTTAAAACCCGGGGCTCTTGCCTCCTCCTTCGTGATGAAGGTACAAGAGGGCATCTGTTTCCAGAACAGGGCCGTCTCGTCCATGTCGAACACCTGCTCCGGCCGATATCCGCCTTCTTTAATGATATTTTTGAAGGTATCGCTGACATAAGTTTCTGTTGCAGCTTTCCCCGCGAATCCAGCCACTCCATGGAGACTCACACAGGCCAAGTTGAATCGCCTCTTGAATTTTTCAAACCAGCCCTTGCTGGTGGCAAAGTCACTTTTCTTGCTGGGGGAATCCACAAAAGTTCCAGGTTGAGGGTCGTCCTCCAGCTCAGCCCTGCTATCCGCTAACATTTCATGAAGCTGCTTGGCCTTCTCTCGGATTATATGGGTGTCCACGGGGATGTTCTTCTTCCAGCAGTCCTCAATCCAGAGTCCTAAAGCAGATTCCTTCTGGACCACAGCCTTATTCCACACGATTACGACTCGTTTGGCGCCTGGTTATACGACACTGTGGCTCTTATCTTCTTTTCAGCCTACTTTATGTAGCGAACCGTGGACCCATTGATGCCGTAATGGTGTCCTACAGCGGCGCAGCTGCTCCTTTACTTTAACATGTCCAAAAGCTCCTTTGACCGCATGTTGTCTGTTCACAGCAAAATCTTCCACATGCAAGCACCACACCTCAAATCATCTCCAGGCCTTTTATCTGCTGAATTGATAATGATATAATGACGGACTTGCCCACACCTGCCCATGAAATAGCCTTTGAATTGTCCGATTACTTTTGAACCCTTGAAATGAATTGATTGTGTAAAAAAAAGCTTTAGTTGCCTCACAGTTTTATGTAATCATTTTGCTCACCCAACTGAATTAAAGTTGAAAGTCTGCATTTCAACTGCATCTGAGTTTTTTTTATTTAGAATTCTTTGTAGTAATGTACAGAATCAAAATTAAAAAAAGAGTGTCTCTCTCCAAAGATGTATGGACCTATCTGTGTGTGATATATATATATATATATATATATATATATATATATATGTGTGTGTGTGTGTGTGTGTGTGTGTGTGTGTGCTGTGAAAACATTCTTTGTCATATACATGTGACCCTAATGAATAAAAGGCATATCTGATCTTAAAAAAAATTAAACCTTGTGATACCTTCCTGCTCAAACAGCAAATAAAAAATGCAGACTTACGTTTTCACAAGTTTTCTTAGTAAAGATAAGGTGGATTGCAGCAAAGCGAGGTCCATGAAGACATGGTGTGTCAAAGTTGTGTGGAACACCTCATGTGGCCCAAGCCCTGATCTCAACCCCACTGAACACCACTAGGATGAACTGGAACACAGGCTGAACCCCGACAACAGTTTCTGAGCTCACTAATGCTTTTGTATCTGAATGAATACAAATCCCCACAGCCACACTCCAAAATCTAGTGGGAAGCCATCCCAGAAGAGTGGAATTTATCATAAGAGTAAAGCTCTGTGTTGATGACTGTGGTTTGGAATGGGCACCTATGGGGGGCCAGTGTCCACATACTTTTGGCCACATACTGTATATACACACACACAAACTACACAGGATAGCCTAATTATGTGCTAAAGGATAACATCCATTTAGAGATGGCACTGATTGGATACATGGCAGCAAAAAAAATTTGGATTGTATAATTCGAGATAGCATATCAGATCCAACCCTGAAATAAACAGCAAAGACTGGAAATGGATTTGGAATAGGAATGTATTTTTGGAACTGGGAATATTTACAAATAAAGAAACTTGACTCTGTATTTTGTCTTTGATTTGGACTGATTTCTCTATATTTACACTTTAAACTTTCTCCTATTCTCAATGTCAACCACTTTTTACTCTCATTTCAGGCGAGGAGGCCTGTGCTCCAGTCAGTGTTGCAGTTTATCCTGAAGCTGTCCAGTGGTGTTGAGGTCAGGGCTCTTGATTTCTCTCACTCCAGCATTAACACACCATGTCTTCATGGAGTTGACATGGTGCACAGGGGCATTGTCATCCAGGAACAGCTTTCATTGGAGGGACATTGTGAAGCTGCAGCATAATTCTGTGCTTCCTAGGGCACATATGGGTGTTACGGTCAGATGCCTGCACACTTTTGACGAAAATGTAGGTAAATAAAACCCCCAAAGTCCTGGTGTAACATGGACTATACAGTGTGACATCAGAAATCAACATCCTAGTGCTAGGATTACTTGTCAATCATGAATGATTCCATGCCTGAAGCTCTTAACCGAGGCTAAACTTGCCTTCTAACATTCTCCAGCAGGGGGCGACAAAGAATAAAGGACAAAGTGTTTTCAACAGTGTTTTAGAGGTTTAGTCTCTGTTAGATGCTTATTTAATCCTGTGGAAACCCATACTGTCATCTGTACTCAGTAACTGATCTTTTAATGAAGCTTTCATGATGTGACTGTTCAGGTCTCAGTAGTTTTCCCAGTAGCCCCGATGGAGGGGGAGGGAACACGTGGCATTATGAAAACCCTGCCACGTGACCTGCAAAGCAGGAAGTGAGTTTCCTTCTACTGTACATTCAGCAGGAAAGTCCGTCTAGTTCAGGGCTTTGAATAATAATAGTAATAGTAATAGTAATAATAGTCGTAAGTGATCAGTAAGTTCAAGATGTTTTGGAGAATTCTTTTTGTGACACTTGTGCTGACTGTTTTGGGCTCTTCTATGGGTGAGTAACATCATCACAACACTAGCAGGAACTCAGAAGAGTCTTTTTAGTACCAGACCAGCTGTACGTATAATAACGAGCCCTATCCCAAATGTCTCCGTGCTCCCTTTAGAAGTGCACTTCGTAAGAATGGCGTCGAGGGTGCATTCTGTGACCTGCGTAGTCCTAAATGAAGCTATTTAGGATTTAGCCTCGCGTTAGCGTTAGATATCTAGTTTTTGCGTTAGTCGTTGTTGTTAAAGTCCTTAATTAAAGGGACACTTTTGCACACAAGCATTCAGTTTGAAATGTATTCTTGTTATAATCATCAAACATGCCTGGATAAATAATTTGCTAATTAGCTAAAGGCTAACTTTTGGCCCGCTGTCCAGTTTAACCAGAGCAAGCAGCTTGTGTTTGCTAACAGCTAGCCTGTGTGTGTTAGCCACTTATACTAAGATGAAGATTTTTCATCTCACAGCAAACATTTAGGCGTTTAGACGTTTGTTACTGTATTTGCGATACATTTGTTAAAAACTGAAGTTGTTTCAAACTGCTATTATGCCAAATTTGGTGGTGTGTGTGTGTGTGTGTGTGTGTGTGTAGCTCGGAGGGTGACAATATGTGCTGCGTTGGTGACCGACTATAAACAGGTTTAAGGAGAAAACACGACGTGAAAAAGCAGTACAGTAAAAGTGAAGGCATAACAAACAAATAAAACTGGATATTAGGAAAAAGGAAGTCAGGACTAATTGTGTTTCCTGAGTCGAATGAACCCTGTTGTTGTGTCCATGTTTGGTGGTGGTTCTGTGCTCCAGTCGGTCTGGTTTCTTTCCGCCCGAACACTGCGAGCTGTCGCGGATGATGGACAAGATGTCCCCTGGCCTGGAGGGGATGGATGGCATGAGACATTAAACTGGAACCAGATGTCACCTGAGAGATTCATGTTTATGGAGAAGCTCCTTGTCAAGAGTTTCATACATTAGCTAAATAGAAATGTGTGGAAGGAGGCTTTCAGAGCTGTCTGTCTGTCTAAACCAGAGCCAAAATAACAAACCGTAGGTGACTTTCGCTTCATTTGTTGTTTGGTTTTGGTTTCATACTGAACATTAACTGAATCATAAAATGAGAACTTTGAATTAAAAAAAACCCCAAACAAACACTGGAGAATGACTTGGCTCAATTCCAACGCTCCTGAACTCTAGGACGGACTCCACGGGTTTTGAGTCGAACACGGTCTTCTTGTGGCTGACAAACTCCCACTGCGGTAGCTTAGGGGTCAGCACCGCCGCCTCACAGCGAGAAGGTCCCGGGGTCGACCTGGGCGCCTGTCTTTCTACATGGAGGTTGCATGTTATCCCCGTGTCCGTGTGGGTTTCCTCCGAGTACTCCGGTTTCCTCCCACAGACCAAAGACATGCACAGAGGGGATTAGGCTAATTGGCGACTCTGAATTGGACCTAGGTGTGAATGGATGTCTGTCTCTGGGTGTCGCCCTGCACTGGATTGGTGACCTGCCCAGGGTGTAACCTCGCCTCTCACCCAACAGGCGTCAGGTGGGATTGGCGCCAGCTCCCCCCCCCCCCCGTGACCCTGAACAGGATTACGTGGCAGAAGATGAGTGAGTGAGGGAGGGAGGCTCGAATATGAATGTCAAGAATGATGAACTGGCCTTGTGATGTGATGTAATCAAAGAACACCAATAACACCCCAAAGAAAAGTCTAGCGTGTCAGATTTTTACTTTTTTTTTTTTTTTTAATGACATGTCCCTTAAAGGTCCACTGTGTAGGATTTAGTGGAATCTGTTGGCAGAAATTTAATATAATATTCATAGCTATGTTAACATTAGCATATGATTACCTGTAACTAGGCGTTGTTGCGTTTTCATAAGCTTAGAATGTGCCCTTTATATCTACATAGGGAGTGGGTCCACCTCTGTGGGGCTGCCATGTTACGCCACTACAGTTGCCCAGAACGGACAAACCTCTAGAGAGCACTTTCCATATTCCATGTTTTTACAAGTAGCAGCATGGAAAGACGATGAAGAACAGAATTGATGCCATGATTGACAGTTTCTTGTTACAGCAGCACAAATGCATAAATTGGATCAATTACTTGACCCTCTACCCCAGTGACATGCAAGGACATGAACAATGTTTGGTCAAGGTCAAACTTGTAGTGTTGCCAGTTCTCGAACCAAGATATGGTGAGAATTCATGGCCTCGCAGTACGATTGCCTGGTCTGAAATGATGACCATCATCGTCTTCGTCTTCTTCCGCTTAATCCTGGTCAGGGTCGCAGGGGGAAGCTGGCGCCAGTCCCAGCTGACATCATGAGTGACAAAAATATCATGTAAACTGTCCCCAGCATAACCAGTTTTCCCATCAAATCTAATGTTTAAATTTTAAAAACCTCTCACGTCCCCTACAAACTTACTGAAAGGTCTGTTTTGTGTATTAGCCGTCTAGATAAGTACATACTTTTGGGTGCAAGGTCAGGGTTTGATTTTGAAAAGAAGCTCGTGAACATTTTGCCGTTTGCCTTGGAAACCAGGGATGTGTTGGGTCTGATGTTCCATCTAGTGAATGACATTTTTAAATGCATATAAGGTGTGTAGTGAGTGTTTCCTCATCAAGTTGTTAAACTACTTCTGATTCTTCTGTAACTCTGTTTTTCAGGGGCAGAAAACTGTACAAAGTTATTTTCCTGTGATGTGTGCTCAAAGACAGATGGCTGTGCTTGGGGGACATGCGTAGGTAAGCACTTTCATCTTTTTGAAATCTTTGGCTACTTTATAAGCTTTAACATATGGAAAGTGAAGTGGATTTTTATTCTTCTTACTCAACATTGGAGCAAAATGCTTCTTCATGAGTGTGCAACCATGGGGTGATGCAGAACGGAATACATAACAGCACAAGGTGCATGTAAACCGTGGACTCTACCCTATCATACAGGGGGGAAAAGCAATGGAGAAAAAAATTGGGTTCATTCTGGGATATAGGAAGTCTGCAACGATGACTAAGAAATGTTTAATATCTGCATGTTCCATAGTGGAGCCATTTCAACAGCAGTTACTATTTTTTCTTCTTCTCGGTGCCAACTAATTCCTTGCATTTCAAAGTTTTACGATGGAGCCAAAGGTTCTTTCCTGGCTAAATTGATTTTATAGCTAGCTGTAAAGGCTTGATATTTACACCAAGCCTTAAGCTGTCTATCCTCCTCCACACGACGCAGTGTTCTTCAGGTAACTGTATTACTAATAAATCACTGTAGCTTCCAGGAGCTGAACGATGATCATCTCGTCCCAGATTGACCAGATTTGCATGGAACAGGGTGTATCCTTATTTATTAGTGGAGCTGTATGGTCATTGGTTATAGGAAGTAAGAGAGGCAGTAGTTTTTGAATACCAATTCTGCAAAAGAAACACCCCTTGGATCAAGATGTGGATTGAGAGAGAGCTTTTAATATGGAAGATTTTTTTGGGCAGTTCTAAGAAGACACAAGGCCAAATCAGGTGCCTTGACGTAGCAAATGAGTTGTTTTCAAGCAAAAAGTGACAGATTCTGTAGACTGCAGGATTTTCCCCATCTGTTCAACCGAAGAATATCGGCTCTTACCGTTAAACGTATTTTTATTTTGGTGTTTTTTGGGATGTAATACACACCGGTTGGTTGGTTCACATTTCTTGGTGCAGCTCGATGCTGAAACTGAAGATTAGTGCTGATCGCCTGATGCAGTACAGCCATTAGCTATTGAAGTTTTATACTTGATCGTCATATATTTAATTTTAACTTCGCGTAACACAAGGGTAGCCTTTCCTTTTTTTTTTTTGCTTAATTATGAGCTGTAACTCCAGGATAACTGAAGCCAGATTTTTATCATGATATAGGAAGCAAATTCTTTCTTGCTTTCTTTCTTGTTTGTTTGTTTGTGCCCAGTAGCATTTCACCACCACTTTTTGCAACACGCAGAAGAAAAGAGGCCGTTTCCTCTCGTCATTTCTCTGGAAATGGATGTGAATCATTCTGTCTAAGACCTCGCCGTCCTATGCCTGCGCAAGGTGTTCTTCAATACAAGCATGCCACCTTTTTTAATCTATTTTTGACTGTGCGTCTGATCATCTGACAGAGCAGTGCAAACAGACTTTGTCCTCGAAGTCAGAGCAGCAGGAAGCCATTTGCACTCCCACAGTGTGTTTCATTGTGTTTGAAAGAGGCTTTTAGAAGCGGTATGGGGTGGAGTGGAAGCAGTCTGACAGGACCGGGTAGGTCTACAGCCGAATCCTGACTTCTGACAAAGTACAAGGCAGAGCTGCGCGTTTAGAGATACTTGTCATGATTTTTTTTTTTTAATGTATGTATTTATTATTATTTTTCTTTTATATAAATGCATAATGCGTTGAACAGTACTGGCAGTGTGACCCTAGTCTAAGAAGTCAGAAGTCTAAGTCTGGAAAGGTTAATCTCAACAGTATTACTTATTAATTCAAAACCTTTATATATAATATATGAAATATAGAATCTATAAAAAAAAAAATCTGCATTTAATGCACTCAGTGGCTTGAGCTACGTGGCTGCGGATGAGATCCAAAAGTAAAGTAGAGAGGTCAGAAGACGCAACTTTGTGGCCGCTGAGCCCGAACGTGTGGTGAAATGACTCTGGTAAACACGAATGACTCAGATGGGAAAAAAGAAGCACGTCTAAACCAGAAAGTCTTGCTGACCCAATTCATATGTGCTTAAACTAATCAGACAGGACCAAGCCTTTAAAAACATTGATTGGTAAATTTGTGGCGTCACATCCAGCAAATTATATAACTCTATAGCTCTATAGGCTGTTGAAACCTGACTCCGTCTTTATACTATTGAATTCCTCGGATGTTTGTGCTACAGGTGCATAATGAAACACTTTCACAGGCATGCACGGACAAAACGGTCCCTCCTGCTTGGTGACGAGTAGAAAGAAAAAGTAGACTAAAACCAATTGGAATTTCACTGTAATGTGTTAAAAATGGGAGCTAGTTGATGCTATGTCCTGGCTCGTGTGTTGGGTGACATCATCATAATATGAAGTGCCTGAGTGCTAACTTTTACAAAGGCCTGTGAGATTAATATTCTAGTGCGCTTACTTTCTATACAGTTCCCGTTATGTCCATCTTGTTCAGGCAGTCTCCCATACCCACATGTCCACTGCTCCAACAGGAGTGACCCATAAGGAACCACATGGATATGGAAGTTTTGAGAATTATCCAACACACACATTTTTCTCCATACATACTCCAGAATAATGTATTTTACACTTAGGTTTACTTCGTCTCTGCTTTGTTGTTATAATAAGATCCACTCTTCTGGGAAGGCTTTCCACTAGATGTGGGCGCGTGGCTGTGGGGATTTGTGTTCAACTCAAGGAGTCTCCAGTTCATCCTAAAGGTGTTCATTCGGGTTCAGGTCAGGGCTCTGAGCAGATTACGTGAGTTCTTCCATTCTAGACTTGGTGAACCATGTCTTCGGGGATCTGGCGTGGTGCATACAGTATAGCACACAGCATGTGTCATACAATGACAATCTGTACAAATTTATGCTTACAAAAATTTTGGGAAGAACCACATACAGGTTTGATGGTAAGATTTGCACAAACCTTTGGCCTTGTAGTGCATGCCTCAATCAGCTTTGTATCAGGATCCTAATGTTTGAGATAAATGCCAGATGAATACTTAACATTTTTGGCTAGCAGCAATTTCCCTGCCTTGTTCCTGCTTTTCCTATTACAGGATCTCAATCGGATCGAGCCCTGGGCTTTTACTGGGCCGTTCAAACACCTCCCTGTTCTTGGTTTTGAACCACTCTGGTGTAATCTCTGCCCAAAATCCCAGGTCTCTTCAAATTGCCCTGTATTTACCTCTATCCTTCCTTCCCACAGACCTGACCAGTTTTCTTGTCCCTGCTGAGACACCATGCTACCATCACCATGCTTTACTGCATGCAGATGGTTTTGGTATTGGTATCTGCCAAACATAGTGGTTAGAATATTTAAGTTTTGTCTCATCAGTCCAGATGAGCCTCCAACATGGTTTTGGCAAAATCCAGACTGGCTTTTTATGGGTTTTTGACCTCTATAAGGATTTTCATGTCGCCACTCTTGGGACACGGCCGTCCTGTGAAGAGCTTCTCCCATCTGAGCTGTGCATCTCCGAGTTATCATTGACCTATCGGTTACGTCTCTGACTGAGTCCCCTCTTAAGCCGGTTCCTGACTTTCAGTGGCTGGCCTCCTGTAGACGAAGTTGTGATTGTGCCATAGTTTATGGCTTTTTTTTTTTTTTTTTTAGATATTGGAAATAATATCATGGTTTGGGATTTTTCTTTTTAAACAGCCGAACCCTGATTAATGCTTTTCCTGCACTTTGTCCTGGACTGGTTTTGATAGCTTCATGATTGTGTTGTTTGGTATTGTAACGTTCTAAACCTAAGCAACAGCTATCTAACTGCTCAATCTTCTCTCTTCTCTTACTTTCTTTTTGTTTTGTTTTGTTGTTTTAGACAATGCGACCATCTGTTATAACGTCAGTACTGAAAATAACTGCACCAACACCAACTGCTCAGGTAAATTCTTCTCCTCTTATTTAGAAATATTACTAAGCGATATATGTTTTCAGTGTTCAGGATTTTGGTTATGTTAAGGTTGTGTTGATTTTCTGGCCCAGGTATTGACTGTAGACAGAACTAACGCTCTTCCTCCCCGTTTCCTTCTTTTAGGTATGAGCACAACTCCAGCTCCCGAAAAGCCGACCACTACAGCGAAGGCCAGCACCACTTCAACACCCGCCAACACCACTGCGTCTAATTCTACATGTAATGTTCTTCACTCTTACAGCCCTCACACAGATCAACACAAATACTATCTATAAGTACACACGCTACAATCTGGGTAAAAGCTCATACACAAACACTTTTTGTTAATAAAAGTTTCCACCGATATCATAAAACCAGATTTATTTTTTTTTGGAGCTTGCACTCCCAAATACTGACATTTAGAACAATGTAACTATGAACAAAATATCATTAGACCTTCTGTATAAAGTTTTTGTTGTTGTTTAGTAAAACATTGTGGGTCGGAAGTTCCCATAGACTGGAATTGCCTGTGAGTTGCTGAACAGAATGATAAACTGGTGGAAATCAGTCCAGTTTGAGGGCTTCCTTGCTCAGGCATTACACTGCTACTTTTACTTTGTTGTCTATAATTGCTTTTGTTGCAACTGTTGAGGTGAGGATTATTGTGATGGAAGATCCACCTGTGCCCAAGTTTTATCTTCATGGCTGTATCTTGAGGTTTTGCTCGAGTAATTCTAAATTTGTCATCTGATCAGAGAAGTGTGGTGGTCACCCTCAAACTTCAGTTTGGCCTTTTTATGATCTTCAGCTCCTTCACAAGTTGTTGTTGTTGTTGTTGTCTTGGGGTTGAGTCAAACTGTTCAGACCAAAGTTTGTTCATTCCTGAACAATACAGTGTCTGTGTTTTATGTTTGCTGGTATAGAGGATCATGGTGCCTTCAGTTGTTTGGAAGTCTCTCTTAAGGAGGAACCGGTCTCATAGAAGTCCACAGTTTTAGGTCTGAGTTGCCATGATATCGATGGGTAAAAGGCACTGGCCCTAGTAACGTCGACACGTGCATTTCTGATAAACTCTCACTTAGGACAAATGGCCAATCAAGTTCTTCCAGACCAATCTTCCAGACAGATAACTTGGAGTATGTGAATTTTTCACCCATAGGAATCCTGATATTGTGAAATAAAGCTGAAACAAATCTGTCTCTAATTGATTGTTTTAATACGACCCCTGAAGTGAGCCAAATATAGAGCCTAACTGACTCCTCGAAAGAAATGCACAGTTGTGAAAACTCAGATTGAATATATTTAGCTTAGGTTTATGTCAATGTTTGGCCTTAAGTGCTGTTCTGTTTAAATTTTTTTTTTGTGTATTTCAGCTGCATCAACCACACCCACTTCCACTGCAAGCACCCCCACATCAAGTAAGCGTGCTAATGCCTGCCTTAACCCTAAGCTGCTATTGGGATTTCTAAATTTCATTGATTAAGGACAGCACAGAAGAACAAGATGTTAATAAAATCGGATTTCTTTTTTTTTTTTTTTTCTCGGCAGATGCCACCACAACAGCGGTGCCGCCCACTCCGAAGAAATCCACCTTCGATGCGGCCAGTTTCATCGGTGGGATCGTCCTCGTGCTCGGCCTTCAGGCCGTCATCTTCTTCCTCTACAAGTTTTGCAAGTCCAAGGATCGCAACTACCACACTCTGTAAAATAGGGTGGCACCGCGTTGCACGTCGATCTCACACACACACACACACACACACACACACACACACACACACACACACACACACAGAGATACACATCCCCAACTTCTTGATCTTTCTCCATCCTCTTGATAGCCACATGACTATTCGATGCCTGTGGTTTGAGCTTTACATTTAAATGAAGTGAGGATATGAGTAAAAACACACACGCGCGCACACACACACACACACTATAAATTTCCCCCCTGAAGCAGTGGCATTGTTACTTATCCCATTCTCATATTTTGTTTGTTCAACAGTTTGAAGTGTAATCAAAAATTAATCAATCCTCCAGTCTAGACTGCATATTATTATTATTATTATTAATAATAATAATAATAATAATGTTATTACTACTAACATCGATGCCACTGTTTTGTTCTCAAGCAGGTTTTCAGTGC
>JAQLOM010160989.1:0-12311 GCA_030068315.1 Chrysichthys thysi
TCTCCCTCTCCAGGTCTACAAAGCTCTCCTGGACGTACACGAAGTCTTGGAAGGTCTGAGCAGAACCGCCACGGTTGGACCGTCTCCTCCTCATCTGTCCAGCCCGAAACCTCTGCGCTCTGGAAACTCTATGGACTCTCTCTCGCGTCAGTTCTCGAAGCTCGGCCCTCAGGAGAACACTTTCTGCTGCTCGCACAACCACAGCTTCCCACCCCCCCCTTCCTCAGCGACTAGCTCGGAACTTCCCGAGTCAAGAAGGAGAGAAGGATCATGGGACAGTCGTTATTCCTCCTTTCGTGTGCCGTGTGAATCGGATGAGAGTCAAGGCTATTCGCAGTATATCGTGCCAACGTGTACAGCGCAGAGAAACACGTCCCAGATGTGGCCTGAGGGAAACGGCCATATCAAGAGCACACAGTCAAGTAGCTTCTCAGTAGTTACACCGATGCCATCGAGCGTCGCTTCAGGTAAAATGATTTAATTTGTGCTCATTAGAAATGCAGACTTTATTCCCTTTGGTGGGGAAAAAAAAACATTTTGGAAATGGAACTCAAGAGATCAATGTTTGTCTAGGATGATTTACCAGATTGTTCATTTTTAAAGGAAAAGTCCATCCTGGAGTATCAGAAATTCTGGCTGTTGTGTTTTTTTGTTATGTTCTGAGAAGTTACCTGGAGATAACCGGAGAGTTTCCGAATGCATTGCAGCTAAACGGTGCAGTAACAACAGAACCACGGCTAGTTAGTGGCTAGTTAGTGATCTACGGTGACACTTCAGAAGCTGATCCGTTCGAGCCGGATGTGCACATGAGAGGACAGACTAAAAGACTAAAGTGCCGCAGCAACGCTTTCCTTAAACATAGATGAAGCAAGGGCGAAAACCGATTTCATCGAGTAATCAAATGGCATTGTGAGTAATGTAGGAAAAAAAGAAAACAAAGGCCCAGAATGTCATTAAAAGAAGTTTAAAAAAACCCCAAACAAACAAAAAAACAATTGGACGCTATTAATAGCTTATAAATATTGACGTGCGGGTTGTTAAGGATGTGTTTAGACCAAATGAGAATTCTTCGCGTTGAGACCTCTAAAATTATCCCGGGGGAGGGATAAAACCAGTTCCCATTTTTGGCACCAGAAACCCGATAATCTTAGATTGAGGAAGTGATGATGGTGAATCCATGGAGCAGGGGATTATTTTTTTTAGACATCACAGCCATTTAGAGTATCGAGTTGTCTGCAAGATGTTGCAAAAAAGCATGAACGAATATTAAAAAAAGAGCAAATTGTTTTCACAACAGTGACTCCATAACCTTGAAGCCGAATGCCATCGACTGCAGGTGCAGTTTCATTATTTTGGGTTTAGCTCTGATTTTTATCAGCCATGTTGGGTTTTTTTTCCTTCTTTGTCTGCACAGAAATTTACAGATCAGCTGTTTCTTGACCTACTCTGTAGCGGTTCGATCATTTTGGATAAACCGGAGGAAAACCAGCTCTATAATTTTTGTAGGCCGCTGTTTATTTTTCCGCCTTATTTAGTGTCGTATCTGTATGATAGTACCGAATGAGCTCAGTGCCTCCAGCTGATTAACCCTAGGGGCTGTTAAACGACCGCTCTGAGGTATACCACCGCTTTCTATTCGGATATACCATAATATCACACGACTCTTCGCCTTCTAGAAATAAATCTTCGAGCGCTTGTTTTGTCGGTTAGTGTTCGATGCTGCAAAACGAGCATAAATGTACGAGCATAAATGATATTAACGTTCTCTGCATTCAAAGTACTAAAGCATATGTAACAGCGTGTGACCGTATCACCCAGACGTCCACGTTCGTAGGAAAACAGATCGCTCTTCCTGGGTGGATTTAATTGCCATCTGGAGAGGTTTACGTCGGAGGAGAGGTGTAAAAATGACGCGTGGACACTAATCCCCTCCGGATAAGGAACGCTTTAGTGGGTGATTAGGCTTATAATAAAGTGAGTAGGAGTCTGGTGATAATCCTAATAAAGATTAAACAGCTAAAACCAATCAGAGCGTATACATCTTGGACATGGTCAGCGTTAGTGTGTATGATTTTAAGCATTCGACGTGAATAGAACGCGTGTAGAAATCATTATGTTGGTTATGTGCTGGGTAAAGTCCTCATCGGAGTACGTGATGGGTCAGGCAAAGTGTGGGCCGGGATTAAGTCCAGCGGGTTCACGGGGTCGTTCGACCAGCAGGTCAAAGGTTTGTTTTTTCCAAAACACAGTGGGGGGAGGGGGTATGGGAGATAACGTCGGCTGTGTTTTCCAGAAAGCCTTTTTTTTTTTTTTTTTTTTAAATTTTGTCCAGGATCATGTGTTTAATGATTTGAGATCTTTTTTTTTCTTTTTTTTTTTTTTTGGGGAAGTGTTTTAATAATGTTGTTTAGAACCAAACAGTTATGACCGAAATGGCAATATCTACAGTTTGGTCGTAGCTCTCTCCTCGATCATATAACGGCTGCCAAGAGAAGAGCGAAGCCATTGTAAACCAACCACCCCCCTTTCTTTGCTGTTCATGCAACTCTTATTTGCCCTCTTCCACATACGCGACATCACGGATGCCTGTGATTGGCTAGTGTCGCTGTGATTCACAGAGGAGAGAGAGAGAGAATGCCACCCATCCCACCCATCGTTGGGATTCAAACTCGTAGTCTTCTGTAGCTTATTCTTGGGAGAAAATGTTGTTCGTTGTTTGTTTGTTTTTTTGGGGGTTTTTTTAGCCAAAGAATGTTCAATAGTTCTGCTCTGTCAGAGATAAACCAGACACATGGTTTAGCCGTAGCATTTACAGTTACTCATCCTTTGTCACTGCAGTACAGGAGACACCTGGGGGGAGGCGGGGGGGGTGTGTGATACCCAGACATCAGACCGAAAGCAAACAACATTCACCTGGAAGAGAAGGTCATTAATTCTCTGAAGGGGACCGGATGCAGGACGTGAAAGGTGGATTTGCGTCTGATGTTGCGTTCTGGTATCATGATAACTAGGTGAACTTTGACCCATGAAGTCTTGTGAGATGTTAGAAAACTGGTCTGTGGTCTCTTTGGTCAGCAGACAAACAAACAAACCAAAATAGAGAAGATGCTGATTATTTAGTAGCATCACACCACACTTTTCTGTTCATTTTCTTACTGTTGCTTGGTGCACATCTGGGCAAAAGAAAAGTTCTCTCGTCCATCAACAGACTCTAAACAGCCATAAGTGCGTGGGCGCCTGCTCATCACACTAATATGTATGCGTTTCAAAACCATAGGCATTAACAAGGGGTTGGTCCCCCCCCCTACCCCGATAAGCTCCACTCTTCTGGGAAGGTTACTAGATTTTGTGGCATGGCTGTGTGGATGTGTGTTCATTCAGCTACAAGAGTATTACTGACGCAGGGCGAAGAGACCTGGGGTCCAGTCGGCGTTCCAGTTCATCCCAGAGGTGTTCAGGGAACATCCAGTACAACTATGTGTTTCCAACTTGGGGATGAAACACATATGGGTGTGATGGCCTGGTGTCCACATACTTTTGGCTATATAGTGTATATGTTGGGGTTTTTCAAAGTTTAAATCTGCTAGGCTTTTTTCGTTAGCAACATTGACTCCCCTGCTCTGTGCTTACTCTGTGGTTTTCTTCCCATGTCTTTTTTTCGCATGCAGATGACAAAGTTATCATCAATCCAGTCAGACAGCGCTTAGTTGATAAAATGGCACGTTACGAAGAAGGTCGGATCCTGACCTCAGAGCTCTTCTCTTCTGGCAGTACATCAAGTAAGTCCTGCAGGTGAAAACAACAACAAAAAGTCTGCACGGGTCCTGAAAACACACCCCGATGGACGGCTGAGGCTTATACAAGAAAGCGATCTCATACATTTGCAGCTTTGAAATGTTATTTTTCCTAAATTGCTGAAAATATAGCTTAGCGGCAGAAAGAGATGGAAGTCCCCATTTTTTTTTTCCTGCTCTTGAACACTGGTTAGAGTTTAATCTAAGCTCCCTGAGCAAAAAAATAAAAGGAGTCAGATGTGTTATTTCTTTCCTGTTACTTGCTTACGCCTCTCCTGGATGTAATATCAGGCCCGATCCTGTCAGATGAGGATTCCAGCAGTGTCTCGAACCCGTTGTTCCAAACAGCGTCATGAGTAATGTCAGAGGCGACGATGATTTCGCAGGCTAGTCGGAGTGTCTCAGTGTTCCGTCGTACTCGTTGAACTCCATCAAAGTCATGACCCAGTACACCCTAAGGGATGGCTGAGATACAAACCATACAGGCTGCACTGTGCTGATCATTTCTTGACAAATTTGTCATCTCGTATCGTGCTTTTCCACCAGGGCTCTGCGTTAAGGAATGTCACGGTAACAAGTCTATAATGCCACATTTTGTTATGTCCAAAATACAGCGGAAGCTTGGATTGCGAGCATAATTCCTTCCGGAAACGTTCTTGTAATCCAAAGCACTCGTATATCAAAGCGAATTTCCCCATGAGGAATAATGGAAACTTGGGTAATTCGTTTCACAACCCACAAATATTTACATAAACATGATTAATACAAAAAAACCAAAATAACCTGCACTTTACCTTTAAAAAGACTGGTGGCTGGTGTGAGGGAGACGAGAGGAGGAGAGAGGGGGAGAGGAGGAGGATTATTGTGTAGGATGACTTTCACTACGACTCACAATCACTGCAGTCTGTCGGCTCACTGGGATCTTTTTCTTTTCGTGCGACTTTAACAAGGAAACTATCCAACGATCGTTGCTTTTGCCTCCTTTTGAGGATTTGGCAGAAATGCGACGTTGCGTCGTCATTAAACAGATTCATCGCTCGCACTGCTACAGCCTTATTCGGGTGGCGCTTTTCTACAAAGTTTTGCACCCTTTCCCACATTTTACACATCTCCCTGAGGGCCATTTTCACACACACACTAACACACTATACTAGCGCAGATGTTGACTATATGAGTGAGTCACAATCCCGCAGTGAGTGAGTGAGTGAGAGAGAGAGAAGTTGTGATCACGTGAGGCTCGGCAGACGAAGCGTACGCATACTACTCATATTGCAAGCCCTCGCTCGTTCATCAAGTCAGAATGTATTGAAATTTCTGGCTCATCTTTCAAAACACTCGCAGACCAAGTTACTCGCAATCCAAGGTTCCACTGTAGTCACTGCGGCAGCGTATGAAAACTTTCTGTACAATTTTGCACGTCCAGAATTGTGGCAGCAGATTAAAGAATAAACACAGATGAGTGTAAATGGTCAGGTGTTCGCATACTTTTGGCCATATAGCTAGTGCATGTTATGGGGGGGGGGGGCAAGTATGTACAGTATTGTACTGTTTAGAACAATATACGTTCCTAACATTATTTTGCTTACTTATTACAAACTAAACCCTGCAATTTTCTTTTACTCTGCTTATTTGTTTGTTTATTTATTTATTTATTGTGCTGTGCTGTACGCTCAGAGTGGAAACAATAAAAGAAAAGTGACGCCGAGAGCAGCAGTGTTGGAGCGTGCACGTAAAGCTGTATCCTCTCTCATGCAGACAAGAGCGAGAAGTCAGATAAGGGATGTGCGAGAGGTCAAAAATAAGATGAAAAGGGGATGATGTTCGGTACAGCTCCATTAAAAGCCGTGAATGCCAACAGACACAAATCAGGTATCCAGGGATTGCAGTTTAACTTCGTTTTACACCGTTTGCGACACTGCAGTGGTTTTTTTATTTCAGCTCAGATTGTAGTTCCAGCTTGTGACACAAGCAAAAAGTGTGTGCTTACTTTAATGTGCTCCTTTATATGAATACGTTATTGTTTCTGTAGTAACAGCTCATACGCAGGGACTTGTAAGCACAAACAAATAATTCTCTGCAGATAACAAAGAAGACCACAATCATTGAGGCGGTAGAGCTTTTTGTTCGGAGGCCTTTATGTAGTATTAGCATTTCAGTTCGATACAGCTGTCATTATACCCGTACAAGGGTTATACAGGAGGACGAAACGCTACGGAGCAGCTTCTCTGCTGCAAGAGAATAGACAAAGACGGTCGTCAAGAGACAATAGGTGCATGGGGAGGGACGACAGGACATGCAATGAACAGAATGTCAAAGGGAAGAGGTACATTTTTGGAAGCTAGCTCGGGAACGCGTTCAGGACGGAGGAGTCCGCGTTTTCCAGTTTCTCAGGAAAACAAGCAGAATTTTTGGCTCATTCATTTTAAGAGAGACTGTTTACCATGGAAGCGCAAACAGGAACTTGCTTGTCTCGGGGATATTCCATACCATAGGAAATGTAAATGCAGACAGTGAACAAGACGTAATATGCACAGGTTGTGCAAAGCGAGAATTTCCTGATTTCAAGCATTCGCTGACCTGTCCGAAGGTTAGTCGTCTCTTTAACGGGTCAAACTGACCCCATGGTACCAAGAATGTGACCTTTTTTTTTTTTCCATGGTACCAGAGCAGGGTTAAAGTCTCCTGGGTAGGCTAGGCTAGGCTAGGCTAGGCTGGTTTGACATACAATATTTTCCACTTACGATGGGGATATCGGAACACATCTCCATCGTAACCTGAGGACTTCCTGTATAAGGGATAATGTATAGTGAGCTGGACATTATTGGACCGGACGAAATGGACCCGAACAGGGTGGCGCAGGACCCTGATTCGAAGGGTAGCGGTCTTGAATCAACATGAAATGGTTTATTTTGCAATAATGACCAGCTCTGTGGTCATTAATCCACTTATTGATTTTTTCAGTAAGCAACCATGTAATAATTTGACACACACAAAATTATTTCAGAAAGATTTTATTGTTTTCGATGAGGGGGGAAGAAAAAAGGAAAAGTCAGTTTTGGACGATTGCGTCCATATCAGCGTAAACTCTGGAGCATTCTTAAAAGATTTGCCAATTTAGCATTATAATCCCTATTATATTGAACATTATAATTAATATTAGCAAAAACCTCCCATGGTGTTTTCTGATGGAGTGACGGATTTTTTTTTTACAATATTTTGAATTTTTTTTTTTTTCTTTTAGCCACAGGGTGTCATGAATGAGCTAATGTTATTAATTTGGTGGTTAAAGCGACAAAATTTACCTGACTTCATTCTGCAGATTGATATGGTCCTCCAGAGTCTGTGATCAGAACTGTGTCCATAGATTGGCGTAATTAACCAATCAGAATCGAGCGTTCACAAAGCCGTGTCATAAAAGAGAATAACACACACGAGGCCGCACTGTTGTGTGAAAATCTACCCACAGCCACAAAATCCAGCCACACTTTGCATCAGGCTGTATCGCACTGATTTATTTTTGGTCTGTCGTAGCAGTTTCATAGATGTGACGTCCATCAAACACAGACACACATTATAACGCGACTTGAAACATAGTGAAATTAAATCTTTCTACTTAAAAGAATAACACTACAATGTCCCTTAAATGGCAACAAACAAATATTGAGTGATGAACCTTTTGATTTAAAAATTTAAAAAAGTAGTTCCAGGTAAAAATCTGACTGGTTTTATGAGGAAATGAGCTGTACGTTTTACTGACAATGCTGGAGGATCTGCTACAGTTCCTCCGGAGGCTTCGAGTCTTGCAGCAAAACCCAGCGGCCTTCGTTTGTAAAAATTTATTTATTTATTTATTTATTTATTTTTTAAGTGGTCTCTTGTATAACATACTGTTTTATGGACATGCAAGCATTTTTCAAACACAATTTTTTTTTTTTTTTTGGGCGAAGTAATGTTTGGAAATCCAAATTATTTTGTACCAACTCAAATCTATCATCTTTATAAAAAATTGTACGAAAAAAAAAAAAAGAAAACCCACCCAGGGTGCCTTCTGCTGCCAACAGGAGGTGTGTTGAAAAAGATCATGTGATGTGTCAAATTAACCCCCTCCCCATTTTCTCCCAAGGTTAACCCAAACCATTCGTTGACTCTTTGAAATATTTAAATATTATAATGAGGCCGAAAGCACATCCTTTCTTCACGTTAAACCAAACGCTGAGTAAAGTCTGATGTTTCTGGCGAACCCATGCAGGTCCTCGAGCAGATCTGGAATTGCATTAATAACCGTACCGTGATGTAACGCGCTGTCCAGTGGGAAAAGTGCTATTGGTTAACAAATTTATAACCGTTTAACAAAGTCTGGTGCAATGCACAATCGGAATACAGGAGGTCCTCGGGTTACAACAGTGTCGACATACAACGCTTCGAGTTTACGACGCTCGCTCCCGTAAAAACTTTAAAAATCGAGACATGAGCGTTTGGGGTTATGCTGTTAGCGTTGTACTTACAGACTATGAACTAGTTTGGTTGCGTGCGGTGGAAGAGTATGCAGTATGAGTGAGGAAGTTGGCGAAGTTGACTGTATTTAAAAAAAAAATAAATTGTTTGGTGACTTTTTGTCCCTTATCATGGCTCCAGAATGAAAGTCAAGAGTCTTCAGATGGTAGTGCTTCGACGAAGAGGAAAGCCAACATTATAAAGAGATCAGAAGAGGGAGAAACAGCCACGGATATCGGATGTCAGTGTTTCTCTTAGTACAGTGTCATGTACAGTACAGGATATTTATATCCTTGTCCTTTTTCTGTGGCTTAGTTGTGTTTTTATGTTCGAGATTATGATTTTACACCTATAAACAACTTAGGATCGGGAAATGACTTAAGCTAGGATGTGTTTCGACTTGCACCAAAGTTCGGGTTACATCACTGTTGTAGGAACGGAAGTTCGGAACTGTGTCATAACCCGAGGACGCCCCGTGTGTGATATATTTCTCCATAGTATCTGCACTGATAGTTTAGTTTTTAAACCAAATGTAAGCATTTGATCTGTTTTCTGTGCGGTACTACTCTTAACATGTTTAGATATTGTGAGGTTTTTTGTTTGTTTGTTTTTTTTTTCTTTTTTTTGTGCTGTAGTTTAATGAATGTCAAACCATTTGCAGATGGAGGGATGAACACACAACCACGGGAACCGGAGGAGAGCGACGAGTTCACTAGCAGCATTGCCTAAAGCACTCACACTGATGTCTACTGACTAATCCCAACACTTGTGAGGAAACGGGGCACGGAGGCACTTAGTTGTTCAGGATTTCCCTCACCAAATGTTCTCAGCACCAAAAATGGTGACCTACAATGAGTTTTGTTCATACTATGTACTTGTATGTTTTTTTTTTTTTTTTTTTTTTAAATCATTTTTGAAAGGTTGGACGGAAACTTCCCAAATAAACGATGCTGCCGAACCACTGGACTGTGCCTCCTGTATGAATCGGGACATAAACCTGTGTGGGATTTTAAAGGACCCCGGATAATAGACTTCACGCCAAGTTTAATCCCGGATCCCCAAATCTGCGCGGATATCACAACCCTTTTTTTGTTCGGTCTGAAAGTGGACGCTGGTCGAGAACAGAAGGAGGTCAGACACAGCAACGTTGGCGGTAATCATCGCGAAACAGCGATGGGTTGAAATTTCAGGAAAGGCAAACGGTTTTAAAGCCAAGCCTGGCTGCTGTGTGGCTCGTTTTGGCAGCCTTGACACTGCGACTGCACATTTCATGAAGATGAAAACATGCATTTGACTGATTTAATATGAAAAGCTTTGTACAAGTGAATAGTTTCTATATTTCTTACTCTGATTTTTAAAATGTTTTATTTTATTTTTTTTATTATAAACGATCGCATTACACTTGAACAAGGGATATTATCTTTCTCGAGTGTGCAGCGATTTCAACACCGTTCCTGTCATGAATGAGGGCTTTATGATTTAGCTGGACCACAAACTGGTAGTAAAACAGTTTACTCTTTCTTTTTCCTTCAGGTTTTTTTTCTGCTCCACGTTTCACACACCGCAGCTCGGAGTGCGTCTCCGAGCCGAGTAAGTAAATCGTTCAAGTGCTGCATTATTCCAAGAGTACATGTACAGGATGTACAAACTACACAAGAGATTTCATTTGTGGTTGATCACTCTCTGCTTTTCACTATTAGCTGTAGAAGGTCAACTCGGTTCAGTGTCATTTTTTTCGTTTCCCAACGTCCACATTCATCACGGTTAACGGCGACTTGGATGAACGTGCGTGCTCGAGGGGGGAGATTCGTCAGAAATATCACGTCGCGATATTTCCATAATGCACAATATTTAGGTTTGATTAAACTTTTTGGGGTTTTTTTTTTTTTCATTTGAAAAGAGTAGGGTTGTTATTTAAACATGTTTTAATTTAAAAATCTACAAAAATTATTATTATTATTATTATTATTATTATTATTATTATTATTAACACTTGGAAAAACATCTAAAAAAAAAAATCTCACCATCTACATTCCATTAGTGTCATAAAAATCCTAACAGTACTAATGGTATCCAAAAGGAAACGATATTGTGAGGCTTAAATTATCACAGTGTCGACATTGTTATATTGTCCTATCGCGCCGATCTGGTGCCTCTGTCTCTCATGGTACGTTCCTGTCTGTCAGGTTTTTGTGGATCTTCGTGAGGAGGGAAGGAAGGAAATAAAATATTAACGTTATGTGAAAAATCAGCCTCTGTGTGTGTGTGTCTGGTTGCTTGGGCCTCTTATTACAGTGCCTGACCTCAGTTGTGTTTTTTTTTCTGCCGAATTTAATTTTTCCATCAGCATCCGTCAAGTTGGCAGGAAAACAAAGATGTCATATCATGCTTTGCTGATATTTTCTTAACAATGGAAAATATATATACGACTTCAGATGTTTTGAAACTTTAGTTTGCCATGTAAATTAGCGAGGCTAAGAAGAGAAAATTAAATGATCGCTATATGAAAAAATAAATATTACCACCTGATTTAAGAACATCAGATATTTCTTGGTTAGGAGTTACTAGTGGACGGATTTAATTTCTTTTTAAATCTAAGCAGCAAAATGTTCAGACTTTTGCACATTTTCCACCTATACCTGTCATTTATCTAGAAACTTCTAGAAAATTCTCGACATAATTAATTATTAATCCTTTCTTTCTGTAACAAACCCTACAAATTGCCCATAGCGTACATTTAGTGTTTTTTTTTTTTCAGATAGAAGTATGAATCTGTCTTTATTGTTATATTTATTTTGCTGTCATCTCCTTGAGTCTAAATAAACAATGTATTTTTACTTACGTGATGTAACGATTTGCTGAAAGATTATTTTCTGACGTTCCATGCGTTCCTCACATCACCACGTCCCTAATAATAACCCAACTCCTCATGAGTCACTGTGCCTGAGTCTTAAAGGAGGGTGCAGAGGTTATACTGGGTGGGAGATGGATGGCAGGAACAGAGCTTCTTCTGCATGCAGGGTTTATTGTTCAACATGCATCTCTGTCAGAATTACTATAGAAAACATTTTAGAGGAAGTTAATGGAACAAGAAAAGCTAGGAAGTTAAAGTCTAGTCATGCAGGAACTAGTTAAATAAGGACCCTAGCATGAAACGTGTTTAATCACAGTTTGTTATAAAAATTTTGAAAGTTATATAAATAAGGACTAATATAGCGGGTGGCACGGTGCTGTGATGGTTAGCACTGGCCCCTCACAGCAAGAAGGTCCTGGGGTCGTTCCCTGGGGTCGACCTGGGCGCCTTTCTGTGTGGAGTTTGCATGTTCTCCCCGTGTCCACGTGGGTTTCCTCCGGGTACTCCAGTTTCCTCCCACAGTCCAAAGACATGCACAGAGGGGCTAAGGCTAATTGGCTACTCTAAATTGTCTGTAGGTGTGAATGTGAGTGTGAATGGTTGTCTGTCTCTGTGTGTCTCCCTGCCGTGGATTGGTGACCTGCCCAGGGTGTACCCCACCTCTCGCCCGAAGTCACTTGAGATCAGCTCCAGCTTCCCCCTGAATGCGACCCTGAACAGGATTAAGCGGCAGAAGATGAGTGGCTGAGTGAATAAAATAGTTACAGGAAAATAATCACCGACTTGGTGGTCCACCTCAAGTCCCCAAAGGCCCTGGTACTACCCTGAAGCACTTCCCGAGGTATTTGATTACTCTTATACCAAGAGTTATTAATTAAAAAGCAGTGTTACACTTATATCCATTTATTGTTACGTTTAATGTAACACAGAAAGGTGCCCAGGTCGACTCCGGGGATCGAACCCAGGACCTTCTTGCTGTGACGTGAAAGTGCTAACCACCACCCCTCTGTGCTGCTCTATCTATCTTTATTTATTTATTTATTTATTTATTGAACTGGAGACTCCTTCCACAAACGTGAACTAAATGTCTGCTTAAAGAAAACATATCAACAACATGAAGCTGAATTAACACATCAATACAAATAAAGCCCATATTTTACACACACACA
>JAQLOM010161028.1:0-12307 GCA_030068315.1 Chrysichthys thysi
CAGCTGTGCTATCATTAGCAACTGACATAATATAATACAAAATATAATATACAATGTTTTACAGATATCACTAACAACCCAAGATGAGTCTCCACAAATCACCGCTACATCCTCACATCTTTTACAGAAGTAATAAAAAGAGACAATATTTACAAATTTAATCTGCTGCACGAGATTTAGAACCCCACTTTCACATGTAAACTCAGGAATGAAGAGTAATACTAATGTGAGCTGCTGTTTATAATAAACACCATGCAAGCCCCAGGGAGAGATGACGCATGTTAAAATATGAGTGTTGATAGTAGACGTGATGTGATGATCAAGCATTCCTGGGATGTTGTCATTCAGTTATGTATTGTTCAGTTATTCTCAGAAAAATCTCTCTTTCTCAGCATAAATTTCAGAAATATCTCATTCTTAGTTGTAATTTGTGCAGTGGTGTCTCCCCAAGATATGTAAAATTCAGAAATTTTCATCTTTCATCCCAAAGTATACCATTTCCTACACAAATAATACCCCAGCAATGCACAAACAGCACACGCAGATGCATTTGGGGAAGATCATTGGAGATGTTCCAACAGTCCTTCTTACAGAAAGTTTTTATAGACAAATTGTCCATAGTTTTAACCAACCAGGTTCTGTATTTTCACTTGTTACTGTCATGGATCTGCTCCCACCGAGCGTGCAGACAGCACACCTGCTTGTAGCACACTCAATAGCAGCACATACCGGAGGACTCAGTTTCCCATAAGGCCATGGGCCAAAGCAAGATGGCCGACTTCCCTCCTTCGAGGTCCCATGAACTCCCACTTGACTGGGCTCAGGTGTAAACATTCACCAGGAAGGGTATTTAAAGACAAGGTATAGAATATGCTCCTCATGAAGCATTGTTTGCCCCCTTGTGTGAGTCTTCCTTGCCAAGCCTTATATTACTCCATGTGTTATTTCTGGTTTTGACTTTGTGCCCATTATTTGTGATTGTCATTAGTGTCTTTGCCCTTTAAGAGTCGTTCACTGATCAGGTTTCCCTGCCTGCCCCTGTTTATGAGTTTGCCTATTGTACTGTGTTACCATTGCCTTGGTTACCTGTATAAATAAATCCTAATGGATTTTACGTCTGACTCCAGCCTGTGCATGTGTCCGCCTAAACCCCGCTACACTGATAGAATGCTTTGCTGATACTGCGACGCAGCAGGAATACACTGGAATCAGGATGAATCAGGTATGAACACCGTGCCGACCATGTGCAGAAGTTGGGGCTAGATATCCCAGCCCCCTATGATGGCTATCTGTTTCCCCCAAATGGTTTCCTGCTACAGTGCAAACATTTTATGAGGATCTAGTGCAACCCAGACCCATGAAAAGTGTCTGGGTCAGATGTATGATGTGCTGGCTCACAGGACCAGCTCTCCGATGGGCCATGTACCTTGTCACTGTGGAAAACCCATGCATGCAGGATCCTGAAAGTTTTGGCACCATGCTGAAATGGATTTATCATGAGCTTAGAAAATATTTGGGGGGCTAGGCTCCCTAAGGAGAACTGCTTCAGAGCCTCCTCCTGAAGATGGAAGGAGGGAAGCACCGCAAGAAAATGGGGGGGGGTTATAAGCAATGACGAATGGCTCCAGTAGGCTGACAACTAGGCTTACAGTGATGAGTGCACTCCAAAGAGCCCTCCATTGGCTGAAAGGGAGGCACCTGCTCTAGAGAGCCCTCCAGTGGCCGAAAAGGAGGCACCCAGTCCAGAGAGCCCTCCAGTTACTGACAGGGACACAACTGCTCCAGAGCTCCCTCCAGTGGCTGAGACAGAGATGATGGCTCAAGAGCTCCCCCCAGTGGCCGAGAAAGAATTAACCACCTCAGAACCCACAAAGGTAACCAAGAAAAGTAGGAAAAGAAAGCAGGCATCCAAGTTTGAATCCTCGTCTTTGCTCAGATCCTCATCTTTGCCTGAATCCTCATTCAAACATGAATCCTTGTCCAAGCATGAACCTTCGTCCTCGCATGAAGCTTCACCCAAGTTTGATTGATATTGATTCCTGCATCCAAGTCTGAACCCGAATTTGAACCTGAACCCAAAGCCAAGGCCCAGCATAAACCTGACCCTGGACCCAAAGCCCAGGTCAAACCTGAACCTGAAATCAAACCTGAATCTGAATCCAAGTTAAAACGTAAATCCACATTAAAGACTCTTTTTGAAACAAAAGAAGACTGGAAGCCTTATCACCAACCTGCCCAGTCTGCTCACGTTCTCCAGCCCGCTAGGCCTATTCAAGGTCTCCAGCTTTCTCACGCTCTCCAGCCTCCCAGTCCTGCTCACGATCTTCAGCCTGCCAAGCCATCTCACGCTTTTCAGCCAGCTCACGCTCTGCAGCCTGCCAAGCCAGCTCAGTTCAAGCAGCTAAGCCTGTGCCAATCACAAAGCTGTCCGCCCCCTTGTCACAGAGCAGCCATCAGCGCCAGTCATAAGGCAGCTTGCTCTCACAGGGCAGCCGCCTGCAGTGCCAGTCGCAGGGCAGCCACCTGCAGCCAAGCTTGTTCACGCAGCCAAGCCTGCACCAGTCACGCTGCCTGTAGTCGCAGCACCACTGCCTGACAGCAGACACCCAGTCATACAAATCCTCTCCCCATCTTTTTCCTTCCAGTGGCTCCATGGCCAAAAACTCCTCCGTTATTTCAAAACTGTCGTTAATCCCTCTGATAAAAATTAAGAGCTGAGCAGTGTCTTTTATGTCGTTACTTTCATCCAGTACTAGTGAATATAACTTAAAGAACTCCGCCTTATTATTAACTTGCTGGCTGTATCTTTGTCAGTCAGTTCCACACTGCGAGTCACTGCCCTGCATGATAAACTGAATTTTTCAAACTTACCTTTGCTCTCCAGACACAAGAGACCCGCTGTCTCTACCATGCATTCTAACAAAAACTTGCCTTTTGAGAGAGGTTTGCTAGCTTTTGCTAATTTGAATGACAGCATAAAACTTGCTTTGGTATATCAGACATAAAGCCATTGATCGGATTTCGGTGAAAAATATTTTGCTGTCCACTCCTTCTTAAACACTCATTTAATAAGAAAATTTAGACAAATTCGGCAGGCCAGATTAAAAAACTTAACGGGCTGGATATGTCCCATGGGCCGTAGTTTGGCCATGTCTGAGCTAGCCCATAAGCTTTCTGTATATCTCATATAAATTAAGTTGTTAGTTTATGCATATGCAAGTGACAACAGTAATGCACACAACAGTAGTGGTCACTACACTCGCACAAGAATTGTTGCTTTCTTGATTGATCACAGGGTTAGGAGGTCCACATCCTGACATTTGAAAGGACTAGTTTTAGTGAGAGGAAAATAGATTTGGTAGAAGAAGTGTACTATGGGAAGAAACAGTGAACCCACAGTTAGACCCTCAAAGCAGGATGAATTGGTGACTAGATTGCATAGTCTCCAATTGGTTTGCCCCACTTACTGAGAAGCCAGCATGCAGGTTATAGGAGACTCTGGTTTGCTCAGGTTAACGGAGGCTACTTGTCTTTATTTTTCTTTTTACTGTTTATTTGTGAATTGTTGTTTCCTTTGTAATTTCCCCACGTATTTCCTATTTGCAAATATTTTCTCTTAATAGAAGAAATCAATACATACACCAAAATGAGTATACTTAACCATTTTTTCCCACAAAAAGACAACATGAAAGTTTTATATTCTCATCTGCTCTACTTTGCACTGCAGAGAGGAGGTTTTTCAGTAAAACCATGGCCCCAAATAATGAGTTATACAGTCTTTGATCTTGCAGACACTCAGTGTTCAGGATTACATAAAGCACATGGTTGAATAGGATTAACTGTTTCTGACAAAACCGAACCATGACACCAATCAGAGTTTAACCTTTTAAGTTACAAGGTATAACCACTCCTACTACATTTTCTCTACATTGGTTTCCTTAAAAGTAAATCCAACATTTACATTGTACACTTAAGTATATGATATGCTATATTGGCACTCTTGGACAAATGGCTTTAATTCCGGGTACAATGAGAGTAGATTTGTGTTTGCTTGTGGCACATCGGAAATAGTACATGAATAAAGGTCGCACAGCATCATCTCTCAGCCCATAGATAAGTGGGCTTAAGCAACGTGGCAAAATCAGCACAAACAAATAATTTAGATAACGCAGGTCCATGAAAAGTGTGCTGCTGCCAGCCATTGCTGCAGCACGCTCTATGATGTTGTAAAGAACAGAAGTCAGGCACAAGCCGAGCTGAATGAGGTGCAGAAGCACAGTCTTGTGAGCTTTTGCAACAGAGTCATTATTGGAGGAAACGGATCTAGCTGTAATCAAAATTCTGACATAAGTGAAAAGGATTATCATAGTTGCTAACATAAAGTAGAAAATGTTAAAGCCCTGCAAAACATCTGCTTGCCATGGCTTCTTCAAAAGTCTTTCTCTTGTGCAATACATTTGTGAAATTAAAAAGTTAGGATCTATCACTACTCCATAAAGCAAGTCAATTATGAAGTTTATGGAACCCATAAACCAAATGACTGCAATGGCGATATAAGTCCTTTTCTGAGTGGCTAATTCACCATGTTGTAGAGGAAAGCATATGGCTACATAACGTTCTAAAGACATCACAGCAAGGTTTAAAGGTGCGTTATAGAATGTCGAAGCTGAAACAAAAACCAGAAAAGCACAAGCAACTGTGACTAATTTGAAAAATGACATACTGAAGATGTACAACAAGGAGGTAACAATGAGGTGAATCAAGTCATTAAGAAGCATGTGGGTAAACAGAACATAGCGTGCAGTCTCTTTAAAAACAGGCTTACTCCAAAGAGTGTAGACCATGATAGAATTCAAATAAGTAAAGAACAGCGACATTATTGTTGCAACAATAACTTTTGCAATTGCTCCTACACTCAGTGCAACCAGAAATATTTGTTGATGTATAAACAAAACCTCAGCTGTGCTATCATTAGTGACTGCCATAATCAATTTACCAAATTACCAGGACTCTCTCACAGACAAGACTATTCTAAAGTAATATAGACAACGTTTAGAAAATTATGTCCATGGATAAGTATCCAGTGCTGGAGAATTGAGATAAAAGGTGTTCATTACAATATGAGCCAAGCCCTGAAGAGTAGGACAGTAGACTGGTCTTTATAATAGGCAACACAGAGAGAGATGATGCAAATGGCAGTCATGTGATTATGCATCTCTGCTAGTCATACAGTTCCTCAAATGCTTATTCACATGTGACTAATAGAGCTGAATATTTTGGGTGAAAATTCGGGTCATTGCTTTGACTTTGCACCAGTAGAAACTGTTGAGGTGGTGTTATCTTTACATGATGCGGCAGAACGAGTGGAAGCTTGATGATTTTTTTCCCTTGTAGACGGCCCTGCAATTTCAGTTTCAAGATCGCTAGACGCTCTTGTAATTTCGGTTCACTCTCGCTAACCATCTCCGCATCGTCAAAATCATTGTCAATCAGGTCAGATATATCATCCAGCACTAATTTCAGAACCTCCTCCTTGCTAAACTTTCCTTTCCATGGCATTTTTACTGCATATCGTAATATAGCTTGTCAACAACGTGCTCCAAACGGTACTCTGACACACAGCAGTAACAGTATATTACTAAAAATGACCTTGAGTGTCGCCGCCTAGCGAGTACAATTGAACTATTTAATTTTTGTCAACGTGGGGCAGCAAAATGTTGCAAGCGGTGCGGGGGTGGTGTTGCGGCGGCGGCGGCAAAGTGTGTCTTGTGGTGCCCCGCCCCCCCCGGCTGGTTGGTGTCCCTGGGCACCAGGCCACTGGCTCATATGATTAATCCGGCCCTGCCCGCACCAAAAGGGTTAAAAAAGGAATTGTTATTTGAATAAACAAAATGAATCTTTCATGTTTTATTTCATGTTAATATACATGATATTCATAAATATGAACCATAAAAATCTTTTTTTATAGAAAACTTGGGTGGTGTGGTGGTTAGCACGGGCATCTCTCACCAAGAAGGTCCTGGGTTCCATACCCAGGTTGACCTTGGTGCCTTTCTGCATGGAGTTTGTATGGCCTTCCTGTGTCCATGTGGGTCTCCTCTGGGTACTCCAGTTTCCTTCCACAGTCCAAAGACATGCACAGAGGGGATTAGACTAACTGGCTACTCTAAATTGCAAGTAGGTGTGAATGGTTGTCTGTCTCTGTGTATTGGCCCCGAGTTGGATTGGCCACCTACCCAGGGTGTATCCCACCTCTCACCCAGAGTCAGCTGGGATTGGCTCCAGCTCCCCCCACGACCCTCAACAGGATTAAGCAGCAGAAGAGTGAGTGAGTGAGAAAGCCATCTTTTTTTAATTTACCATCAACCAAGTATAGGATAAAGTGGATAAAATAAAGCAGTTGCTGTACTAGTGTCTGGCATTCAGTGACCTAATTTAAAAAAAATCTGTTATTTATAAAGATACAGGAAGTGCTGGATGATGATAGACACTGGTTCTGATCATGCAGAATTGTCTGTCTAACAGAACAATGGCTGAACATTCCCATACTCTACCTTTTTAGATCATCCATGTGAATGTGAACCATCTGCAATATCCTGTAAAAAATAATGCATGCACAAGCATTTTTAATGCATGCATGCATGCATGCATAAAATTCTATTTGCAGTAAGACATTTTCTTTGTGCAATGAAGCAAATGGCCTGAGACTTTCATAATGATTGAGGTCAGTGCAGTCAGAATTGAATTTTTTTTACCATGCGTGGCATAAAGTCACCCAAGAGCAATGTGAAAGACTGGTGCAAAGCATGTAAAGATGCATGAAAGATGTAATTAAATGTCAGGATTACTCCACCAAATATTGATTCTAGACCTCTTCCTAATTTCTAATATTAGTGTTGTTGTGTTTAAAATTGATTATAATCTTGATTTTAATATATTATTCAAGATTGGTGTCATACTCACATCTAAGCACTTCACTCAACCATTTCTGGAAACTAACACCCACAGCCCCCCTTCTACAACTCAGGACATGCCCATGGACTCAGTTTCCCAGGAAACCCCACTGAATGACCACATGGGTACTACACAGCATCCATGTCACAGTATCCAACACAGAGAACTACAACCAAGATGGCTCCAAGGTGGAAATGGAATCGGTTTCCCTTATGGACATGGATATTGACAACATGGGTAACTACCCTTGCTCCGATTTGTCTGAGTTCTAATTGAGTACAGGTGTTCTCAATTTCAACCCGCCCAGACCATCTCCTTTTAAGGACTGTTTCGCACACATGACTTGTGAAGCAGTAGTTAGCCATTGTGCTACACTAGGTGCTGACCCTTGTTAATTCCTGGTAGTATTTTGTGTATGACTCTGTTTGTTTACTGACCGCTGTTTATTTGGATTTTGCCTCAGATATACTGTTCACCTGTGTAGGACCCTGTTTCTCCCCTGGATTTGCACCTTTTGGAATTTTGCCTTTGACTGTGTGTTTGCCCATGTTTTCAACCAATGTCTTTTTTCTGGATTTGACTCTGACTTAATGGAAATTAATGTTCTGACCCTTGTACATGTCGTTATCTGCAATGAGTTGTTTCACACGTCTGATGTCCTCTAGCTGCTCTGTGTAATTTTAGTGTTGTATGCCCTTCCCTGCACAAGAAGTAACTGTACCCAGATATGGATGTTGCCTGTGTGTCTTGAGATTAACTGAGAGCTGGACACTCTGTTCTGACGTGGCCGTCTCTTAAGGGCACAGCAGTAAAACCGGAAAAAAACAGTTCTGTACAAATATAAGGTATGGCCCACAGGACTGGGGCAGCTTTTTTCCTTGCTCTGCTTTCTGAATGCATGACTGTATGCTTACTCTTATAGATCAAATGAGATTCTTAAGGATCAGTTTTGACGTTTTAATAAAATCTCCAACACAGCCTTCTCTTCGATGTTCTGTTTGTCTGATCATTGACCTATTATCTGTCTCAGGATTTTGCAACTGCCCTTACCCTCTCACTGCTTATCTGAACTGTTATTAAACAATTTTATCTGCAATTGAATTCACTTTCCCAGTCTGCTTCATTACAGATTGCTTTGCTAATGTGAATGCAGCAGAGTCAGAGGATCTTCACATATTCCTCCTCGCCCAGGGACATTTCCTGGGAGAACAAGAGCAGCGTATCCACAACTTAGCAGACCAGGTTAAACAACTCCCCACCAGACTATCTCTGGCACACATGTGGAGCTCTTCCAAGTTGGCTAAGCCCGAGAAATATGATGGGAACCCAGCCTGGTGCAGGGGCTTTCAGCTCCAGTACCAGTTGTACTCTGATGCCATAAGAGGTCTTTCTGACCAGCGCAAGCTCACCCAGCTTCTTGGTTTTCTAATGGATAAGGTGTTGCTCTGGGCTATGGTGGTATGGGAACAAGGAGCTGAGGCTATTTCTACATATGAGAACTTTGTCAGTCTCTTTAAATTAGTTTTTGATCATGCTTCCGAAGGAAGGGAGGTCTCTTCTTGTATTTTATCTTTTAAACAGGGCCAGCGTGGGGTGGTAGAGTATGCATTGGAGTTCAGAAAACTGGCTGTGGACAGTGGGGGAATGAGGCAGCCCAGAAGGCGGACAGGTTCTTAACCCAGATGTGATTGGTGAACTCACCTATAGAGAATGACGCTGCTTCTTTGGATTCATTTATTGATCTCTCAATAAAATTGGAATATCTGCATGTGCACCCATTTCCCCCATCCAACAGCCCATGAAGAAAGCACCTAGGGCTATTCTGTTTCAACTTGTGCGCCTAGACACCACAGAATGAGAATGATGCCATAAGGAGAGCCTGTGTTTTTCTGCAGTGAAACCAACCACATGATTTCACAATGCCCTGAATGAAAACAACGCCAAAAACAAGACAACCAATGGGGAAGCTCATCCAAAGAAAAGGGGCATGTCCCACACCACTTATATGAGCTCCACCCATGAATAGCTGATCAGAATAACCTGTCGTCCTTGCAGCCCTGATCGATTCTGGTTCTGCTGGTAACTTCATAGACCGCAACACAGCAGTCCTACACAACATCTCTCTATCCAAGCTCACCACCACAGAAAGGATCAACACCAATTGATGGCAGACCGATCAGAGAACCACAAACTTCAGACTCATGGTCAGTTCACTCAATTCTGAAATATTTCCCTTTGAGTAACCAGCACACCAGAGACCCCCATAATATTATGAATACCCTGGCTACAAAAGCATAATCACCTCATCTTCTGGACATGTAGAGAAATCACCAAATGATCTGATTACTGTATGAAAAAGTGCATATTATGCCCCATTTTAACTATTTCTTTGACATCCATTGAAAGCCCAGAAACTTCTTATAATATAGAAATACCTACTTCATATTGGGAATACTTGGATGTATTCAGTAAAATTAAAGCCAGCCTCACTGCCTGACTACACCATAGACTTACTTCCTGGTACCATGGCACCAAGCTCCAGAATTTACCCTCTCCCTCTCAGAATGAGCAGGAGGCCATGGAGAATTATATAAAGGAAGCACTTGACCAGAAATACACCATCCCATCCATATCTCCTGCATCCATGGGGTTCTTCTTTGTGGAAAAGAAGGGAGGAGCACTAAGTCCATGCAGAGATTACTGAGGCCTCAACCAGGTTTCCATAAAATACCCATACAGTGGAACCTCAGTACTTGAACTTAATCCGTTCCGAGCACAGGTTCGAATCCTAAAACGTTCGAGTTCTGATCAGATTTTCCCCATTGGAAATAATGGAAAACCAATTAATTCGTTCCCAGCCCCAAAAAATTACACCGAAATATGTTTTTTTTTTAGCATTTAAACACAAAATAAACAGGATTAAACAAGAACATACTAAACACATCTAAGAACATTTATCAAAACAGTAATTTGTAAAGTAAGAAAATAAATGTATCTGAACAATGTGTATCCGCATGTGCATGCATGCACACGCTCTTTGTTTACTCCCAGCATGTATTCTCTTTGGGTTCTGACCTTCTTGCTTTTTATTTGGTGTATGATTATAGTCTGTTTCTTCGTGGTGATGTTCAGTTACCCTGCCTGTTCTTCGACTATGAGTTTGCCTGCTTTGTACTTCTGCCTGGAGCCTAAATAAAGCATGAAATTAATTTTATGTCTGACTGCAGCCTGGATTGTGTCACCTCACCTCACCACTCTGATAGGGTAAATTACCTGATATTTTCAATAAAAAAAGCACCATCACCAACAAAAGATGATATCACAGCGAATGCGAGGCTGAGACTGAAGCATTACCCTTTGATTCCGCTGAGAGGCATGCCGCATGACTCATTTCCCTGCACGTACAAGTTACATTAGGTCGGCGTTCACAGTTCAACTTCTTAGATTCAGATCGAATTCTAGGTCATTTTTTTGCGATCTGGTTTGTTCGACTTTTAAGAAATTCTTCAAAGAAGTGAAACAATGAGGCTGCATCAAATCTTCAGACATCCTTGGTCTGCACAAATTGGGATACGGTCATGACTGCTACAAATAATTTGGATGAGTAAACAGAGGCTGTGACATCCTACATCAGCTTCTGTCAGGACTGCTGTGTAGCATCAAGCACTAGGATAAATAATGCCAAACTCTAGTTTACAGATAAGTTCAGACAGCTAAGGTTGCAAAAAGAACAGAATTTGGGACAGGGACTGGTTTAAAGTGTCAAGGAGCAAGTTCAGCAAGGTGATAAGACAGGCTAAATGACTATACTCTGAGAATCTCCAACACCAGTTCTCAGTAAACAACTGCATCTGGAAAGGGTTCAGACAGACTGCAAACTATAAACCTTCAGCCCCCCACTCTGTTAATGACTTGCGTCAGGCCAACCAAATGAATGAGGTCTGCTGTTGCTTTCAAAGACAATGGGACCTGGCAACAAACTTTATTCAGATTTATATCGAAGTGTGTGACTGTTTAATGTGTTGTAAAAGATTTTGCCCAGTTTGCTTTTTTTGAAGTTTGTTATAGCTGTGTGTTTTTTGTGTCATTGAGTGTGATGATTGATTGGGTTGTGAGCTGAAGAAAGTGTGTGCAGTGTATTCCATGTTATTTTGGTTACAATTTCGGGTGAAGAAAGTGAGAGATCAGGTGAATTTGATTATTGTGGGGGGTTCTGGTGGGTTGGTGTGTGTTTAGTATTGTTGTGTATGTTTCTGTTATTTGTATATGAATGTTCTCTCCCCTTTTGTCATTTTCTTGGTGTTTGTACCATGTTTTGTGATCGGTACTGAAGTCACCAAGTATGATACAGTTGCATTGTTCTATTATTTATTGTATGTCTGGTGTATATTATGAGAATTCATGTGTTGCTGGTGGTACGTGTAAGAACAAAATCTATCTGAGACAATCCTGCTGTCATTGGTTCAATCTGATTTCAGTGGGCATGAATCTGGGCCAAGAATCAGAGGATTGAACACACAGAGACCGACACAGAATGCAGGTGCATGCTCAATCCAAAGTTTATTGTGGCAGAGAATAGTATTCAATGTATCATGTATCAAGATGTGTGTGCGTGTGTAAGTAAAGAACGCAGAAACAAGTAAATGGTCTTCAAGAGCTGGTGATGTGTGACAGGGAGGTGTGACAGGGTCTGATAATAGAGGGAGACAGAGATAACCACAGTGCTTATTTAACATCTTAAAAGAGGCAGTGCATTCTTGCTGCAGCACATCCAGGTCACCTGTAAAAATAGTTGTTTACTATTAATTCTTGAGGTGTGGAATGTTCTAATAATTATAATTTCAAAAGAAAAACAATTTGGTTTTGGAACTGGATGTCGTACAAATTTTTACAATATGGCAGCAATACATCATGCTTGGTAGGTCTATTAACCATATTAATTCTAGTATGTGAGGCATGCGTATGATACAATATCAGTAATTTTATGGATGTATGCAACACATGTTCTTCAATATCACACAATTCCTTCTGTTTTATGTATCATTGGTAAAATTCTATTCTTCAACAGGATAATGATCCCATTCTTCACATTTTAAAAAAAAATTATATCCACTCCAAAGAAAAGTAAAAAGATTTTACAAATTTTTCTTGGCCTCCCCTTTCTCTAGATGTTCCTTCCATTGAGCTGGAAATGGAAACCATGAAATTCTACTTAGGCACTTGTATTCATTAAATTGTACTAACATATAATGCTAGATCACACTTCAAAACCAGTCAACTTCATTAAAAAAAAAAAAAAAAAAATATATATATATATATATATATATATATATATATATATATATATATATAT